>JAHZMV010001436.1:0-13055 GCA_027743765.1 Coecobrya sp. COE2 | reverse complement strand
ACAGCCATTTCACTTTTTTTTACAAAGTTCATAAGGAGCAGGTTCATATTTGCAAAAGAATATTATAAACAAATTATGCTATTATCATTCCGGTTTTTTTGTGTAATGTGTAATGCAACATACTAAAACAAAAGCGCAAAAGAAAGGTCACAAAAATCATTGCATTCGGCGCATTCACTGAAAAAAACTGTCTCATCATCATTATCATCAACAATTCAAGCTGCAGCCCCCTTCTTAATATGTTTCTTTGAAGCATTAAAAAAGGGTCTACCTTTTACTTGTACGAGATGAATATGGGATAACGAGAGGAGGATGACATCATCCCAATTTTACATGTAACTGTAAGCGTCTTAATGAACGTTATCATCTCATTCATTCAATTCGATTGAGCCATTTCATTTTCATTTGATCTTGTTAATTATTTTACCATTGACCATACACCACTAACCTTTTGCTACTGTTGAAATTCTGTAGAAGTAACGAACATGCTGTTAGCTCTATTTCTCTTTTTAAGCATGACGAGTATTAGACAATGAAAGGGGTCTATGTATATCTTTGAAAAATAATATTCCATTTTATTCATGTGGCGAACGTAAAGCCCAAAAAAACTGAATCCATTCATTAGAGAATTATTAGCTGTTAAAAAATCGAGCAACAAAAATAATGACATTTTATGGCACTTGACATCAGCCACACTGACACTGCCAATCTTTTGCAATTCTGCTATACAAAAATTGTAACCAAAAGCTTTATTTAACATGATTTATTCTCTGTAACATGTAAAAATATCCTGTCAAAAGATAACCTAAAGTTCTTTTCACCTTTTCAAAAAATAGCTCCCTGCCTTCTATGGAAGTTATATCTTTGGGTTACGTTGCAATCCAATCCGATAATCATAGTAATTTTGCACTTGTTGTAACCTGCCATATTTTATTGTCGTTTTTCTCAGTATTGTTTTTCATGCACGCATAAGTACATTATGATATCACCTAATAATCGCATTAATAATAAATCATCATCGCATTATAATATAGCCATTTCCATTCTTTTTTATCTTAGCATCCCATCAGCAGGTGGTTTTGGTTTATAGATCGGTTCAATGTGCGGTCTCGTCTTCTATTTTTGTTCGCTTTATTATAGCCAGTCGTGTATATAGCCACACACATTCATAAACGTAATTATTACATAAAAATGTGTCCGTGTGTTGAATAACCTTTCCGAGTTGTAAATTGAAAGATTTTTTTAGCATTGCATTCTGGTAGCAAATGGAACAACACGCAAAAGTATATATAATGTCATCTTTGTTTGTGTTACACTTTAATTTATGAGAGTTTACAAGGTGCTATTGAGAATCAAATAAATAAAGAAAGAAAAAAAACATTTTTTGTTCAGATATCTCTCAGCAGCAAGTCGAAAGGGTAGATCATAAACAACAGTAAAAATCATCATAATATGTTATAGATTCTCACATTGACCACTGAAGATTACAACTTGTTGATAATATTCAGTTCACGTTCTTGAAAGTTGTACCAGGCAGGACAAGAGGAGCAGCAGCGGTTAGTAAATGGCATCATAGTTGCATTGTCAGAAGAAGTGCATTATTTGGAAGAAGAAGAAGAAGAACGAGAAAAAAAAATTTGTTGTATAATAGATGCTGTAACTCCTTTCAGTCAAGGTACCTACTTACATGCACGATGATGATGATGATATAATGATGTGCATAAATGCAGGGCAAGACCTTTACAGAAAAAAAAGAAGTTACATGTGTGCAAATTTTTATTGTGCATTAATATTGCATATGAATGAATCTATTGATTGTCAAGTTTACTTTCGTTCACAGTAGTCCACTCCATCCATTTCAATCAGTAAAACAACTGAGAAACATGCATGCACTCAGGTAGGTCGAAAGGATTGTCTTCTTGAGAAGATCAAAATTGAAATATATGAAATCATTATACCGAAGTGTTATGATTATTGCTGTTATCAATATTATCGATTATTGCATTCCCTTTTTTACAGTTTTACTGTTATACATGGGGAATGTGTCTCAAGTAGAAATATTAAATATCACAAGACAATATTATTAATGAGTTTGATTACAATGATAACAATTTGTGCATAATTTTTTTTTTCTCTCTCTCAACTGCTGTAATAATTTTTGTATTGTCAATCAGTGATTTTTCGACACTGTAGACAATGCCAGTCAAATTTTGCACTGATTTTAATGAGTTTGATTACAATGATAACAATTTGTGCATAATTTTTTTTCTCTCTCTCTCTCTCTCTCAACTGCTGTAATCATTTTTGTATTGTCAATCAGTGATTTTTCGACACTGTAGACAATGCCAGTCAAATTTTGCACTGATTGAAATAATAATGATTATGTGTTGGTGAGGCTGACTGTTGTCACAAAAGTCGTTCTTTCAAGAGCAAAACGTGCTTGGCGTAAACAATAACTTTGACTGTATTCATTGGCTGTTAAAAAATTCAGTTTTCTTGTTTCTGCTGCTGCATCAAAGTGATCGTCAAATCGCATCATCATCGCACGATCATTTTTTTTTGTCCTGCTGAATATTTTACCTGACTTGCCTGAACTTGTAAACTGAGTGTATGCATCATGTTTGTATTTTTAATTGTTGCTCTTTCTCATCTAGCATTGACTTTGAAATACATTTTGCTTTAAAGACATCGTGGACATCATAATTACAAATTTTTGTTACTGATGAGCTGACAGATGCACGACACAAAATATCAGCCAGACTTGACAATAATTTTGTGTTTTTTAGCATTTTTCTTAATAAAAAGATTCTTTTAATTTATGCGCCATTATTTTCACATTATTAAAGTAATTACCACGCGCAAATATTTATTCTTTGATGGTGATATATTTATTTGATAGCTAGCTATTATATTATGATGAAGAAGACCCACCGGCGAATGGTAAGTGTGAGATATATAGTGCAGCGGGACGTGTTCTATGTTCATATTTGTTTTTATATTTTGCGATATTAATGCCAATAATAGTAACGACAATGCCTATACATTCTTCATTGGTGGCAATCACCAATCAACTATAAAAATATGCAATAGAAAAACAATGTCAACAGAATCATCATCTCACCATTTCCTAACCCAAAACTGACCCAAGATCGTCTCTCACACAGCGTGTGGCCATCACGAAAGAAAAAAAATTGATTTAACTTGTCACTACATCATCGTTCATTATCTGTGTACATTACATTGTAATAATTATATTGTAAAAATACTTACGAAAACGATAAAAAAGTAAAAAGGGATAATTAAAGTTAATGAAAAAATTGAAGAAGAGTACATTTATAAGCTCCAATTAAGCTGTCTTCTTATCCTTTTCTGACAATCATTTCAATCATCATGATCACCTTTTACCAGAATTTGCACACTCCATCTCGACGAAGAAATAAAATGAGCGCACCGTACAGCGAAGAAGGAATGTACGTAACAGAAATTATTTCTAAAGGTAAGACGATTTCAAGTGCATTTCATTTTCATCATTACTGAAAAAATGGCCAATTCTCGGTCAAATGTTAATTTTTAAGTCACGATTGTGCACACACACCATCATACAATATATTTTATGTATAGGTACTGCACAAAAGTAAATGCAACGTATTAGGAATTTTCGATTTCTTTAGTAAAAAAAGAAGGAATTCATTCTTCACTTACTACCTACCTTAACTGCAAATTACGCACCATTATCCTTCATTACCGTTAATATTCGGTCAATTATATGATTATTGGAGTGAGCATTGTGCTCAAGAATAGCCAAGAGGCATTTTCTGAGAAGTGCCATGTAATAACGTGCTACACACACGGTTCTTGTAGTAATTCTTGTTTCTTTTTTCAATTAGTCACCAAAATAAGAATTTTGCTGTTTTTTTCTTCTTTACAAATGTTCGGCGAACGCCGGCAGATCGACATTTTTATGTCATGATGACCTTGTTCTGTGACATTTACTAGCTGTTTTATATTGTGCGTGTGTCTGTGTTGTACAGCAAAGTGCATAAGTAATTATGTTTTTAAAAATACACTTTTTGCCAAAAAAAAGTATTTATTATCAGTTAGCAGTCTCTAAATAAGCAAGCCAACATCATAAATATCAATGTCCGAAATTCTTTGGCGTATTACAAATTTATGCACGACTCTCCATAGGTATAGATATGATGCAGGTTGCATTTTTAGTAGAATTTACTAGTAGTGCGGCGGCACTAGTGATCCAAATTGGAACTCACCAGACCAGACGAACTAAGAAGATAGCCACAGCAAACACAGAAAAGGACGACTTCAATTTTATTGAGTTAAATTGTTATTACTTGAAAGAAATTAGAAGCATCTTCTTATTATTATTCATCACGCCAGCAGCCATCATTTTTTTGGCAACTATTAAATGCATTTCTTATGCAGTTTTCTCATTCAAATAAGTCAGTTAATAAAAAAAACTTGACTTTTTTATAAAAAACGAGAATATTGTATTTTGTGACCTGTTAATAGAAGATGATGCTCATTGTTGAAATTGGAGACGACTCCCACGAAAACGAATGATCATTAATAGTTCGCAGGGTAAACTATATAATAATAATATTTTAGGTAATATTCTATTATCATCATAATTCCCCACCACCATAAATACACGATGATAGGTGAACATTGTCCATCTTTCATAAGCACCTATATACTATCATTTTTATGTCAAGATACTTCTTTTGCACAGCAAAATGCGAGAAAAGCGAATGCACACATAATCGCTGATTATATTTTTTATGTGGAAAACGATATGTTTTTTTATAATTTTTTTACGTACTGTTTGCGTTTACTGACTTACACTTCTTTGCCTTGTCCTCTTTAAAGTTTGCTGGTTAACGTTTCATTTTGTGACAAAAAAAGAATGGATTATTATGATGATGCTTACTACTGACTGATGAATGAGAATGATGGGGATGATAATGAAAACTACATGAATGAGTATTGCCATATTACCCATTATTTTGCATTTGTTCCTTTAAATAATACCTAAAATTATACAGCGCGGCCACATTAAGTACTTTCCCTTTCTATTTGAACACTGAACTTGTCTCTTGTGTCAGTTGCCTACTAACTGTGGCTTCTTAAGAAAACGCGCAAGAGGAGTACGAACAAAATAAACCGATTAAATTTCGTTAATTTATTCCCACATAAAAAACCATTGTAAATTTGGTATGGGAATTGTCAGCCCAGCATGATTCATCAGTCGGTATTATTTACACTTGTATGGAACTCTTGCATGAATTTATTCAGCAGTCCTTCTTGTCATCATGTTCTTCAGAAAATTCTGTGCCTACGTAATTATGCCACCGCAGACATGTATGTCGTGCCTTATGCATCCTGTGTAGTTGTTAAAATGTACATGTGTTGCATTATATTACCAGCCTTAAATCATTAGATTTCCTCTCAAGTATATTTTTTTAGGAGGACACATCAAAAGATTACAGCGACAAGGCATTTTTATGGGAATAATAGTAATTAGGTAGGCATAAAACCACTGTTCACTTTTTTATGTGGAATGCATCAAAGGAAGGAAAGAAAATTGACAGCTTTTATAGGCTTTTTAATAGATACTTTTCATTTAGATAGCTCAACATTCTACAGAATAAAAAAAATCCCGCAGCAATTTTATCATTCTTTTTAACTATTTAATCAATAATTACCTCCTATTACTACATGTTTTATAGCAGCGATTATGACAGCAATTAAATTGGATTTTTTTGGCAAGCAGTAACCACTAGGCACTTATCATTTTTTGTGTATAATTTTTAATGTTATTTATGGATACAAAAAACGTTCCATTTTTCTAACCGTTAGAAGTTGTGTATTGCAAACAAGAAAAATAACAGTCAACAGTAGTGATATGATAGCAAATGGTGATGAAGTTGTTGGCAATGAACTGAGCATTGTAAGATGACAGTTAGCATATACGCAAACATCAACAAACTTACTTTCCTTTTGCTGTTTAGTGGTTAATGTTTTATTATTTATTATGACGGAAAACTGTCATATTTTTAGAAGAGGATGATGATGGAAAAGGATTGAAAAAGAATTTAAATATTTTGACCACAAGTGTCTGAAGCAGGGCAAGCCAGGCAGGTGAACTTGTACTTGGCTGTAGTGTGCTCGTGTGGGTATTCTTTTATTCAACACCCATTCATTCATGTTGACTTTGAGACTGTCAGCACACCATCAGCATATAATCCGATAGGTTTAACGATGTGGTCACATTTACAAGAACATTCATTAGACAGGTCATCAGTCACTTACTCTTCACCTTTTTAAATTGCTATTTACCCCAACATATTACAATACATGAAGGGGAGGCAAGAAAGGCGAACCTTGTTCGTTTTCTTATAAAATCATGTTAAGTCAACGTGCCTCGGTTGGTATTTTTTTTATCTTGTTACTGCTGATGTTATTCTCTTCTGGATGCATGTTCATGTTCATTCGCAATAATCATCCAAGAAAAGATATTATATACTCATTTCAATCAAACAATCAGAGCATTATTCTCAGAAAATGAAACCGATTGCTAATTTACCCACAAAAATGTGGACACATTTAAAGATTCTGTTTGGGTTTCTAAAACAAGACGAAGATGGGTTGGTAATTTAAAATAAATTAAGATGGTTACATTTTCTAATGTAACAAGCAAGCATAAAAACTCTTGTCTGATTAGTTTGTTGTTTATGTGGATTTACAAAGGTTAGAAAAGCTCGTTGTTGAAAGATGTAAGAGCATTACAAAATCGTCAAGAGTTAAGGCAGAGAAGTGAAAGAAGAAGAAGAAAAAAATGCTTGAGAATTATTGCACCAGTTTTGCATGGCTCATTTTATCAAAAGAGTAGTTACCGATAGTAAATACGTGCATATGCATTAAAAAAGGATTACATGTTTATATTACGACCTGATGACGATCAAGATAATGATGATGTTGTTATTTATAATACAAGAAGAAAGAATTACTCAAGTTATTTTGCGTTATCTACGACTGAAATCGTGAATTTCACACCGTTTGACCGTCTTGATGATTATAATAGTGATAGTGATGTCTGTTTTTATTTGATTTGAAACATCTCATCATCATGACTGAAAGACGATGATCAAGCCCTTTCTGCAGATATCTCTTCATGTTACATACATACATACATATACACAGATAAGCAAATTCTTGAAATCTGTGTAATGCAAAACTCAACTGAAAGATTAGATTTCGTTATAACGTTGAATTGGTTTACGATTCCATCATATTTTGAGAACATTGAGTTACAACAAGATAATATGCTGCTAGCAAATCACGATGATCCTGACTCTTGACATTCTCAATGTTGAACCTGGCCTTAAGATTCCTTAGATTTATGCAGCGTCGCATATAAAAGAATTTCAGATAGCATTGCGTAAGTAGGTAGTTAATCCTTACGCAGCAAACATGTTTGTCAATTGTACTATATTTATTTGTTTTATGGAACTTGCTATTGAATTTTCTTTATGGATTGATTTAATTACTCACGTACAACAACAATTAATTGAAACATAAGTACCTATAATCTTTTCAACACAAAGAATATAGCACGTATTTATGTTTAATACTGAATCAGTTATTAGCTCTATCTTTGCCAGAGAGACGTCATGCAGAGCTTATAAGCAAGTATTGGGCATTATTATTGCAAAGAAACTTATTAGCTTATTAAGAAACAGTATTCTTGCCCCACGTGAGTTTATATATAATAATATTAGGTCTAAATATATTTTATACAGCCCAACTACCATTTCACGCTTTAACACTTTCTGTACAGGATTGTAAAACACGTAATTATATTTTTCTGGTTGTAATTTTTTAACAACTCAAGATCAAGATCAAGCTTAGTTGGCAAAGTGAGATGTAAAGCAAAACAGAATTATGTCTTGATAAGTGAAAACACTTGTTTTTTCATTTAATGATCGATTTGTACATGAGCAAAGAAGTAGTACACATGAAGTTTATTCTGGATCTTGTTGCTGATGTTAAAATTGGCGTAAATAAAGTAACAACCTGGATTACATTGAGCAAAGATAAGAAATCCATTGCAAAGATGGTAATCTTTCTGTAATCAGGAGATATGTCGAGATTTGTAAATTGACTGGCGCCTTACGAATTTTACCCTCCTTTGAATTTACTTGAATGAACAAAAAGCGAAAACTCATTAAGATTATATGAGACATAATAATATCTGAAATAAAAAATTTAAATAACAATCAATAACCGATTAAGCAACACTAGTAATATTTAAGCAACAATGGCATGCATTATAGAGTGGTTATTAAAGAAATGCAATAATGCAATCAACTATTATGATTACCACCCACCCACACACTTTTGCAAATAATATGTAACGTTCATGTGCCTGCAAATAACGGTCATTTACAAGAAACAAGTCTCACTCAATACAAATACGCTACAGCAGGAGGGTAAACAAACATAAAGGAAGAGACATTCCATTTAACTTACCATACAGATAAATACAAAAGAGTCTCTTTTCAAATTTACATAATCTTCTCATCATTTAACAAAAGTATCATCCCATTTTTTAAGGTTGGGTTTGGGACTCCATTTCGCTGAGCAAATCAGTTCTTTTCAACAGACGGACAAAAATGAAAGATGATTACTTTACCTACCCAGAGATGATTATGAGAATGAGACACTTGACAAAACGAGAAAAATTACACCGTTCTTCTTTTACTGGCTTGCGTAATTTGAAGATTCATATAGCAAAAATATTCAAGCATATTCTCTCTCTCTCAATTCTCATGCAAGATTATTACAAGTGTTCACCATCCTATACCGGCTCGCCCGCCGACTTCGCTTTTGAACAAAAACGCATAATTTTTATTTCAAATTTATGTTTTTCGCTGTTTCAAAAGAAAAGCAGAAAAAAAATCATCCCCACTTTGTCACCAAAAAGCATAATAATTCTGTGTCTCTTTGTGTACACGATCACTATCTAATTTTCTTTCTTGTTTCTTCTTCAAGTACAAAAAGGAATATCTCTCTAGAGTTTTACATTTTTCGTTTTGAAAGTAGGCAGGGCATTAGTCATCATAAATACAGAGGGAACAAAAGAGTAGTCTGCATTTTTAGACACGCTCGTCTATATTTTCCTTTTATCTATTTTAACAACAACATTGAGACATTTGTGAACTCACCCACAACACAACAACATAATCAAGCAGAAAAACTGTGTTTTTTTTCGTTTTCACATGACATTTTTTTGTTTCTAATAAGCAACAATAGAACAACAAAGATGATTATTATAGACGACCGAGCCCGACCTAAATGAATCAATCATGTCAGCATAAAACTATTACCTGTGTACATAATGTAGGTATACACCATAATGTATGTCATGTTCATTTAATGTGCATGATGAAAAGTTCAGGGCACACACGACGACACGAGCATGTAATCCATTATTATAGCATCAACCAACCGAAAGAACCATAATGTGAAATGAAGAAAATAATGGAGAGATAGATCAAAATGATTAAGTAATGCAGTACTGCAATTCCTGCAATTTGCATTGGAATTTCTTTTTCCTCAAAAATACTGAAATAACTTGCAAAACTTGCATTCGTATTCTAAATAACAAAGTTATATACATTACGTCTTCTATTATATAATGTAATCAATGCTCAGGCAGAAAGCAACAGTGCAATTAACTTAATCGACATCATAGGCGGCAGTAGTCTCATCATTTGTCGTAGTAGTAATCGCCACACCATTGTTGCATTTTGCATCGTATTTATCATATTTAAATAATATAGCCTAGAGCAGGCACACGTAGAAAACTATCTATATATCCATCCAAGCTATATACTTGCATCTCCTATAATTATACTTTGACTGATTCACTGAACTATTGCTATTACTAAACTTGATTTTGCTGTGGTATTATAATAACCTGTGTCATGCCCATACACATCAGTAGCTGCACATTTCTCCCCCTGACGTAATGTAATAATAGTAACAAACAGGTAAGTAAACGACTGCACAGAGGTAATTGATGCAGTGCATGATCCCCTCCCCCATATCGATGAAGACAGAATCAGAAAATTGTAAAACTTGTAATCAAGAAATTCTGCCTAGCCCAACATACCTATATCATAGACTACATGGCAGCCCAGCCACTTGCACTCACTAGCCATTAGGGTAATTGAAAATACATTAATAATTTTCTCTTCTGTGTTATATCGAGTTTCTGTTGACTCTCAGGTTTGATAATATCATATCGTCATCCTCTCTTCCTGTATTGTCTAATCGTAAATAACAACACAGACGCACTACCAGCAGCACCAGTGGAATCATTGACAGTGAGTTTTTGCTCGATGGAATAATGATAATAAATAATAATAAAAAGGTAAGTGAACTGCGTAACTGCATTTTATAGTTTAGTGACAATGAATGAAAATTGAATGAATTGAATAATCTGATTCAGTAATCGTAGTTCGTAATGGTAATATTATTATTGCAAATTTTTAATGCAAGAGGAATAACAATGCAAACATATTACTATTTTGAAAAGCGACTGGGACAGTTCTTAAAAATAAACATGCGTGTTTGGTAGGACACATATTGTCTTTGTTCACGTTCACGCTCGCTGCTACAGCGTTACACATTCATTCATTAAAAGTTTCTAAAAGCTAGTTGTACTGCAGCACAGCAGAACAAAGAAAACACAGAAATAAATGACGAATTTATTTAAATTGGTGACGTGTGCCGTCGTAGCAGGAGGGGACAAATATATAAGCGGGCTGAAGAAATAGCGTAATTTTTTATTCAATTGTAACAATGGACGAGTAGGTATACATTCGTATTACCTTATGCTCATATTGTACATTGAGTGTTGTTTTGAATACATAATATTATGTATATATTTTTATTCAGCCAACGCCGCGACAGATTGTCTAGGCTTCCATCCAACGCCAACAAAAAGAGTAGAACTACCAATAAAAATAATTGCTGCATTGATATTCAAAGTCCATTCAAAATCGTCTCAAGACCATCGACTCTCCGATCGGCCTGCAATCTGTCACCCAAGTTGGTGGTGATGAAAAAAGTGGCTCTAATTTCTACAGTGAAGGAGCGATGACCGACCAAAAATAGTGAAGAGAGGAGGGAAGTCCATTCTATACAATATTGTTGCCATTTGCCTATATCGAGCCCTTACTTAGTTTGGTTTGGATGGATAAAAAAGAGTTGTCATCTTATTTATTGTGTTGGGCACTCACATAAATGGAAGGGGTGAGTGCAGGGTGCAAAAGCAACAAGTTATTTGATCCCATTGATCTCTATTATATAATTGGTTTGCTTTATGGATTATGCATATGAGTTCATATAATACGTGCGGGCAGAAAAAGTTCACCATTTAGAAATTATTATTGTTATGCTGAGGGCATATATATTTTACCTGGCTTAATTATAGGGAAAACGGCAATGAATGGTTTTGTTTATGGTGATCTAATGCAGTTGACAAGTTTGTTATCAGAAAACATGCTACAAAAATTTGTATCTGCTTCATGCGAGAGATACGCAGAGTTTCATAGATCTTGAGTAAAATAAAATAGAGAGTGACCAGTGCAGGGCATTGAAAAAATAGCATCGTGTAGGCAGTAGGCAGACACACGTTTCATTTCTTCTATATGGCTATGTAAGTATAGTTTTGTTTATAGTTTTTTTTACAACTGGCTCACTGAACTACAAGTGACTTCTGCGAGGCGCAGACCAATTTGTATCGGTTTTGGTGAGTTACTCTTTTTGCAATGAAACTAACTTGCTATGAGCAACATGTAATTCATAAACTTGGTGTATAAGACAACTTTTGTAGTAGTAAAAGTATAGCTGTAAGGGCTGTGAGTTAAAATAGCTACCTCATGCCTCGGTAGAGATGAACTGTGAATTTTCATGATGACTTTGTTTGACACTGGGGCGTTGGACTGTTCGAGAAGGCTTTCATTTATCCAACATTGTGCATATATATTAATATTTTGATATCATTTCATACTTACATAACACATTCCATATTACATTCTCCTTTACACGTCGTATTGGTATTGTAGATATCTACATAATTTTTGTCGTATGCAATTCTTAGATATCACGTTACGTACATAGTACGAATCAACCAAGTCAAATTTTAAATAGATGTACAATGGTTTATTGGTAGAACCCATGATCGGTTAAAAGTTAATGTATCTAATCGGAAAGGAAAGTAATCTGTGTTATTATTCCTGTCTGTTTGGCATATCTTCTACAGCTACTGTTCTTAACTGAATAAACACAAGTGTGCTAAAAGTTATTAAGCTTGTGCTATTTTCAAGTTTGTTTGAAAGTTATGTGCTATTGCTGAACTCATAAGACCCATATTCTGTAAACTTTAATAAATGACGAACAACTAAAAATTTCGATCATTTCAACAAAATCTGACGCTTATATAAAATACTAAAAGTGCATTGATTATATTACAATGATCTTTGTAGTATACAAAATATAAGTTTGTAGGTACTTTCCAACCCAATGTGCAAATAATTATAAAATTCTTCAATCATTTTAACAACCCCGTCATAATTCGATACAATAGATTACAACGTGGTGTCAAAAGACCACCCCAGCGACGTGTCCTCTTACTCTAATTTATACCAACCAATTTATATGACGCATTACAAAAACTATCAGAAGAAAATATATCGTTTCAAAATTAGTTCCTTCTATTTCTATTTAGCATTTCTAGTCTGTACCTCGAGTAAGATAGCATGTTGCTTGCTATTCACCTTTTACTCATTACTAATTTCCAATAATTTTACTTGTTATCTATCCATCTGGGTTGGTACGAAATAATGAGCATCGATCGAGAGAAAATTAGAAAAAAAGATCGAGAACAAATATGAACGGCAAAAATCATAAATAAACTCGTGTGCAAAATGATAGCACCAGTCATGGACGTCCACGTTAATTTCAAACTT
>JAHZMV010001435.1:0-14854 GCA_027743765.1 Coecobrya sp. COE2 | reverse complement strand
AACCCTTTTGATTATAATAGCAACAATAATATACACCAATATAACAACACCATTATATTAATTAACTTTTTTACGGAAAATTAGATTATTAGAAAATAAAGTGTACATGTTACAAAGAGATAGCATAGATATAACTGTACACTTTCAGACATGGAGACAATTTTTGATGACCGTCTTTTGGGAGGAGAAACCCAAAACGGAAATGGTCATCAAAATTAGAGCACATATTTATGAGAGATTACATATTATAGATGGAGAGGTTTAATATTTTTGTTAATATTTTTTACCAGAAACTTAGATAGAGCTCTATGTAATTTCTATACTGCCACATATATTATTAATACAGATTATTAGTACAGGCTTACATGATTTCTACAAAACATTTTTTTCTCTCTTCCTGCTGGATTAATCAATAGGTAATTAATTTCACTCCAACTATTTTATACTACTTGAGAGATTATTATGCAGTTTTTTAAATATAATTTCTACACGACCCAAAACCAACTGAACCGGCATACGAATACTGATGATAATCACTTTTATACAGTTTTACACACACATACATTCACCCACACACACATCACAATTTTTCCCTAAAAACTCCAATTCAATCCATAATACATTACTAACTCACTCTTTAACTTCCTACTTTAAATTGAATTTGCCATTTGTATTAGATATGATTTAATAGTATAGGCACTACCAATGCGCACTGCTTACTTTTTTGTACAAAAAATTCAAATACGGTAGCAATAGCAGATTACCATTTTTTATTTATCCCCCACCTTATAATTAACTCTGACTCTGAGAGAGATGATAAGACTAATTCTATTTGATTGTTGGGCCGCAATTACAACTTAATTTTATTGACTATTTAATAATTACCTCCGCCATCCCCTCATTATTATTGACCATTTGACCATGAATCACCCAAAAAAACTCTTTATAACTTGAGCTTGCATATATGTAACAAATAAATTTTGTAATAAAATAAGGCAAGCTTACCCACTATACTGATAACATGTTATCCTCTAAAATAAATTCATAATCAGCACCGGACTAATTTAATAAAACAAATATAACAACAATAATCCGCCGCAAATCAGCGCAACACAACCGCTGCAGCAACAACCTGTATCTCCAACAGTCGCTGCAGACCTGTGTGCGGTGGCATATCGCTTTCCTTTTTTTTCCTTTTGTTTCAATCTCCGTATTATAGCTCGTATTATTCAATCTTCATGAAAAAAAGTGATCTCGTCTTAAAATTCATATACGATATTTTTGGCCATGCTAAACCTCTCGGAATATGTATCGTCACATACAACAAACACGTTTATTATACTCTCCGAACAACAAAAAACAAAGCATATAATATTGTACCGACCAACATAATAGTCACCCGACCATTTCGTTTTAATTCTCTTTCAGAACAACCTTCACCCACCACACCACCAACGAACAAACCAAATCACCACTGTATTCTCTCAATACACAATTTTTTTTTCACCAGTTTTTTTTATTACACATTTTTGGTCAAGTGCAAGTGGTATATGGCTCAGAAAAATAAGGCTTCTGGCAACCTATAATATTATTTTACCCACATGCACACATAAAACATATATAAGAAAAATATAATGAGCATACATACATAGTTGAACAAGAACCAGTGTTGCTTTTGCTGAAGAAGAAGTTGAAAGATTGTGAAAGAGGATTAGCGAAAAAAGAAGAAAACAGTAAAAAACACTCACTCAAGTTGTAGTCATCATCTTTAAGAAAAAGCAGCAGCATATATATATTTTTCTGCATTGCATTTTTACTATAATAACCCAGCAGGATATACTGTACCACCACCACCACTCATAAAAGTTATAAGACCACCGTTCCTTTTTTTCTTATGCTTACTTGTTATTTAAAGGAATTCAAAAAGAGGATATGAAATGGATATATAATGTAATAATAATAATCATCATCATCGTTAACGGTGAATATGATGGTGATGATATGATGATACATAGAAAGAAGAAAAAAAGTGCTACCACGATGAGCCTTTTTTTTATATAAAAAATTCCTATACACATTTAAATGCTCAGGTATGTAGATTGGTATGTTATTTTTTCGCATGCAAACAACGTGCATGTATGTATAATATGCAGCTGCCACTGACTTTGAAAAAGTTTTGTACTGAACAAGAAGTGTGAAAAATGTGCAGCGTTAAATATTATGTTGTGGAGGAGATGATGGTACAAAAGGAGGATTTATAATGGTGCTGCTGATGATGGCATTTAAAAAAGGTAAAGTAGTTAATTCTATCACATTGTGTGAAGAATATCTCTCTTCCCTTCTTCGTCTTTTCCTTTCCTTTTTTCCTTCTTGAGAAGCAAAAACATGATGACGAGCTAGAGAGAAAACTTCTTTTGCTGAAGAAGACGTGAAGTAAGATTAACATCACAAGTGTGTGTGCTAGCAGAGATTGCAGGTATATTATTATTACCATGTAAAGTATGTAACAGTAACATTGTTGTATACCTTTTCATTGTTTGGCAAAATATAAATCCACTACTAAACTACTACAGACTTACTAAGACGGAGATGATGACGACTACATAGTGGTGAATGGCTTGCATCGAATGAATGAATCATAAAAAGACGTAAAATGGTAAGCAAGGTAGTATAATAAGTATATATGCAAAAAGGAAGTTTCCCTTGTCTTTTGTGTTTTTTACGATACTAACGTCTTTGTACAGTGGTGGCGAGCAAGAAGAAGGTAGAATTTTTTTATATATATAAGCACCCGGTTTTTTCTTCAGGATTCGTTATTGTGGGTGCTACAACAGACCAGAGTACACTACAACCCTTTTAACAGTTTATATTATATGGTTTTGGTCTGTCTGTTCGCTGCAGTGAAGTATCTCTCCTGAGGAGTCAGAGGAAGGATGTTCAGCCAAGTGGCTACGGTACAACTTGGAGATATATAAAGCGTGTGGCATGAAGGCAGAGAAGGTGAGCGGAAGTCACAGCTCTTCACTCTGTAAACTCTGTGTAGTAACATAATATACACACACCTATTATTATTCCTGGTAAGTTTTAGCATTTAAAACGCTTTACGTTAAAGAAGAGCTTAAATAGAGAAACGATTATTATTATTGTAAAGTGTACTTCAACATTTTTTGTAGTCCTTTCTACACGTTTGTTTGAGAGAGAGAGAAGAATGAATAGGAAAAATAAAAATTTATTTTTTCTTTCAAATACTTTTTTCAAATAGGGACGACGTTCTATTAGGTATGCATGTTGCACAATTGTACAGTGTAACTGTAAATGAGTTATCTTTTTTTTGCTCTCTATTTGCCCTGCCATTATATTATTCATCGTATAAACTACTTACATACATATATTTTTTGCGTATGATATTATTGAAAGACATTTATATATACAATGTATTATTATTGGTCTCGATGATCATTTGGTAGAAAAGGTAAAGGATTTGGAGTGCGGAGGGAGCTGAGCACAGTAAATGTGACGTGATGCCGCACGTTAATGAACTCTCCCTGTGATTCGATTGTGATTACCTGTCCTCTCCCTGCTGAGCTGTTTGATCCTCTTTTTTTATTAAAATGAGAAAAAAAACGGAAGGAGGAGATGCTTCACTAACTTGTTATATGAATGAGGCATGATTATGCACAATTCTTTTTTTATATGTGCTCCTCCTCTTGCATTATTATCTAGTCTGATTTCTGAAAGGGTGCGCGCTCAGGTTGAAACTGAAGACACTAACGCGCAGTCGAGGTGAAACAGTAAAGACGCCACCATCACCACCCCCGCGCACCTTCACCCTTCACATTATTTGAAATAATCTACCTATTCGATTTGACAAAATTCACTTTGAAAAAAATAACACTTCAAAATGCACCAGTTTTTTTGTCCTCCCTTTTTTTGTCTTTCTTTTTTTTCACAGTTGAGTGAAAAAAACTGCACACTAGTTGTTTTTGTGACATATTGTTTCAATTTTTTTTGCTTTGTCACTTACCGGCAGGTCGAATAGGTATCATTTGATGACTCCCCAGGAGTTTAACACAATGTGCCGGCTGCAGCTCCAACTGATTGAAAAGGTCCGCGAGAAAGTTGAGCATGTTCTGTTTCATGCTCTCGTGCAAGTAGAGAACATCCTCGAAGGTGAAGTGGCACACGTTGTAAGGGAGTGAGTCCCGACACACTCTCTGCACCAGCTGGAGATTCCACAGGGAGTCCGATACGCTCAACGGCTCTCCAGGATTTGGGACAGAAATCTCGGACAAGGCCAACTCCTCTTGACAGTAAAAGGCAAGCAACGAGCACAGGCCTACATCCGTCTGCCAAGTCAGTCAGGTCTTGGAATAAAGGCAGTTGCGACCAGCTTTCCACTTGCGTTGAAGACTATATACGGAGCAGGAGAAAGGAATGGAGGAGGATGGAGGTGTACCATACCATTTCCAAGAGAAACATTCCATGTGATGTTGAAGAGAGAACCGTGGAGGTATGTATGTACGGTAGGTTTTATATTCCGTTGATTCGTCGATATTATAATTCGTAGTAATTGCCCGGCACGTTTTTAGTAGCGGAAAAGAACGAACGAAGAAAGAACATTAGAAAGGAATATAATAATAATAATAATAAAAGTAAATTTCTCTGATCTTTATCTCCACCTTCATAGTTTTTTCATCTATTTTTAGATAGCACGCATGCATGCATGCATATTATGGACATTTTATCCCATTTTCTTACCAAGTTATGCTCGTGGGCATTATTATTCTGGATGAAGTCCTTGATGGCAAGTACTGAGCGATTGATCCAGAGAAGGAGTGCCTCTTCCGCATCCGATGGCATTTCACCTGAACCCAACCAAACCCTGACTTTAAAAGGAAAAATCACCACAAAAAATACACCAGAATGTTAGCAGAGATTACACAAGCTGACAGAAGTAAAGAGAGAGAAAAAGAGAAAGTCAAAAGGATGGACAGTAATATTATAACAGACAGAGAGAGAGGGGCAAAACTAGACAGAAGACAGTAATTGGAAATATTATTATAGCCCGAGTGATGATGAGGACAAGACAGTTAAAGATCACAGACTACTCTGCTCTCTAACCAGACCAATTTTTTAATCAGATTGTTATACATTCCTTAAAGAAAAATCCAATAATGATAATAATGTGTTTTACAGACAATGAAAAGAAAAAAAAGGATTGAACTGAACAAATACAATGGGATGGCTACACACACACACATGCTACAAAGATACTTTGATATAAAAGCAAAAAGAGACCGACCACACGCTCAAAAATACTGTATACAAAATACGAGATAAAAAGAAAAATGTGCTCTTGCATGAAAATCAAAACCAACTCATTATTTTATCTGCTCATTGATTTTTATAATAGGGAGCTTTACAGGTCGATGAGGACTAACTGCACCTGTACACTTAAATAACGTAAAATGTCTAAAAAGTTGAATTTAAAACAGTTTTACAAGTCGTAGATATACAAAATACAAACAAAGAATTGTTCCGACCCTTCACAGACCCTGCATATTAGTGCATATACATACGTTACAACAATCTACGTACGTACGCCAACCCTAAAAACAAAATGATACTAATTAATTATCTAAATGTTCCTTCTTTTTTTTATCTTAAGGTGCCTATTATTTTACACTAAAAAGAGAAATGAGCCGCAGCAAACTGCTGTGCTACTGGTATTTTATTGTAAATTCACGCCTTCTTCTGTATAATATAGTAGTTATATTGGAATCCCAAACATTTTTACAAGATTAGCCAATTTTGAGGGGCGCTGGCTGTGTTAATCATAATCAATATTAACTCTTTATCAAAATTCTATCATTTTCTGTATGGTGGAGTCGGTCAAGGGTAAAAATGAGCTATTGTGTATCCCTTTCAACAGAGAGGTTTTTAACGTTTAAACGAATTAACTTAACAAATACGCGCTGGTGATATCATTTTATTGGAATACAATAGAGCGTTGTGGTGGTCATTTGGTCAAAGAAAAAAAAGGTACAAAAACCAAAGAAAAAGAATTTACTCGTATAACAAATAATATTACTATATTTTCAAGTCTACTTGATTGAACGAGCGATAGCAAATATAGAAAAAAATCAACTGAATTTACTGAAATTACCTAAATTATTATTGTTGTGCTTCTCTGTGTGTAAAAATTATGATAAGAAGGTTTAAAAAGGGGTAAAAAAATGAATACTGATTATTATCATTAATAATAATAAGTCACGTTTAAAAAAGTTAGCTACATGAATCTCTGCTAAACTAATGTGGGTTTTGTATATAAACAAATGACATTACCATTACACTTATTTTAAATGCCACCACACACACTATGCATTGAAACTGAAAGCAGTGAAATGGGACACAAAAAACGGTAACAGTTGCATTTTTCAAAGTGTAACGGTAATGTTCATGTGACATGCAAAACAAAAATTCTTATATATTTTGACTACAGGAACATTTTTTTTTGGACAAAATATGCTACATAATTGAAGGAAACTACTACTATGGAGTAATTTTCTAAAACTGCTTTATCGACTTACGTGGATGTACGTTGGGTCCATAACGTTGTACCGTGTTCATGACCCTTTCGTTGGATATGATTTCTCTGATCTTGGAGCACCATCATTGCCTCAATGACAGCCATGTGGGCACTCTGTGAAAGTCAAAGAGAAAATAACTTAATTACGGTTTTTTCTGGAGAAAAAAAAGAAAAGGAAACTCGTGTTTGATTTCATTGTTATCTCTTGTCTTACGATTTTGAGTGGCGTGTTCTGAATGAGAACAGTTTCAGTGAGCTGGACATCCGTCGGAGCCTGGACGTAGGAGCCTTTTCGTGCCAACGCCTGCACGATACCCCATGGACTGAGCTGACTGAAATTAGGATCCGCATAGATATTGCACAAAGCAAGACAGTACAACTCGGCGTTGGATAGCCCCTGCACAATGTGTGGTTTAAGATGCTCCTCTCCCTAAAAAATAAAACCGGAAAAGAAAACCATTTCAGAATAGTTCATACAGAGAGAGAAAGTAACGTCATTTTAAGCATTAAATTTTCAAGGGTTTTCTCCATTCATGTTTTTTTCCTCTGGAGAAAACAAAATCCTATAAAGCGTGACACCAGGTCATAAAACATGTCTACCTGCCGTGTAATACAAACTACCGTTAAGACTTTCAATGAAGGAATAATCACTCACTAAGTGAGCGGAAAATCAATCCAAATCGGGTTAAAAATACTACACATTTACACACGCACTTGGCCGACAATTTTCGTGTGCAAAACGAAGATACACTGTTTGCTTCCCTACTCCCCCTTTCTCTTTTACTTATTTAACACACACAAAAAACCCACACACATTTCCCATCTGCAACATTAAACTAAACTCATCTTGACATTTTCCCAACTACAGCTTTGTACTGCCATTCCCTATCTCCACGTTTTCTTCTCTCCTGACAAATTGATCTCACTCTGTATTTCCAACTAAGAATCACACGCGTACACTTCCCCCAGCATAAGCCCAGCCCATCGAATGATCATCCTGACAGCATGATGTTATAAGGTACTACCTCGACTATCTACCCGGTTCCGTGAAACGGAACAAAAAAAGAGACAAAATGAATGGATCCATTTACTTGAGTGCTTTCTTTTTTTCTCTTTCTGAAGGAATGCCCATGATTCATGATCTCATGCATTTCTCGTTTTTATCCTCTTTTCCTTGCTTTCTTTCTCTGTTCTGACATGACTCATAACAGCATCAGGTGCCTAAAATATCTAACACACTTTATTTTCTGTCACCCTCCTGGGAATAGTACAGACACGGCTGCTTACTCGGGAAAGGAATATGAAAAGTATTTTTTGGAGGGTATTACGTATAATAAGAGTATAATGACGGGAAGATGAAGATCACACTATATACTTCACTCCATTTGGCACACAGCATGAGAGATTATACTCTTATCATTTGTAAACAAGGCCATTTCTATTCTTTTGTTAGGAGTAAAGTTGAACGGAAGCTGTTTCAAATTTGTGTACTGTGAACACATTTTTGAATAAGTAAGGCATATAATATTTTAATCGTTTTCCTTCCTTCGTTAAATTACTCACAAACTAACTTATTCGCACAAAAATCTTCATCATCTGAAATATATGTGTATATTGTTGTTTAACAATCAACGGGAGACGTGTACAATGATAATAAAAAGTATGATTATTATAATTTTTATTTATTGGTTTGTGGGATGGGCGAACTAGTTTCATAATTTAGCAAAGCTTTTTTACATGAGACTTTTTAAAAAACAATTTCCGGATGGTATAACTTGAGTACAAAAATCTGAAAGTAAGCCAACTCTTAAAATGATGATGTCAGAGCTTCGAAACGTGAAAAAAATGAATAGCTAGTTCGCACATTGTTCACTGTCACGTCCTGTCATGTTTTCCATTCTTATCGAAACATTTATCGCGCGGTACATTAAATTAAGTGTTGTTTTATATGAAAAAAATGAATGGGTAATTTTTTTTCAACCAAGCCATAAATAATCTATTTTTTTAAATAGAAATATATGAATGGCTAACATAATGCTTATAGCTTGTTGATTGTTTTCAATTTTAATGAATAAAAAAATGCTTATTTATAACTCAATTGCATAAGCACGCTTTACTAAATATGTATAATATGCATATTATTTTGAGATCCTCGCTAATAACTTGCTTTTTAATGACATATTATAATATTGGCTGCGACTTATTCATCACATTCATTATGAATGAATGATAAATTCACAAGATAGCAATAATTACACGGTAGTCAGTCGCTCATGTTTAAAAACATTGTTAATATTAAAACTGTGAAGAATTTTTATGATCAAGTAAAAAATTCTTTTTGTTAAAGAAAAATAAATGGGTAAAGTTGGGTGCGGTATAGTTATACATACTTAATGATATGATAATGACAAGTCGTTTGTCTGCTTTGCTTGCTTACCTCATGGTCTTTATAAAAGGGTTCGGAAAGCTCCTCAGGTATCTTGTTATTATACGCTTTGCTCAGTAGCCATTTGATTGTGGTCCGCTGTTTCGCCTGTAACAAAAATGAAAAAAATAAACATTTTACATTAAAAACCCAAACTGGATTAGATACTGGTTTTCCCATCTTAAATGAGTAAAAGCAACAAAGCATGATAAGCGTAAAAGGCCGATAAGCACAATAACTAATAAAATGTTACATAAATTATTATTCCAGGTATAGTCATTTCACCTGAAAAAATTATGACTTTTTTAAATAGCTTTAACTTCCTCGAGGTCAGTTTGACACGGTCAATACTATTCAAAGTAATAACTTTTTTATAAATAGGACGACAACGAGGAAACCAGGAAACTATTTCCTTCATGTTCGTCTCATGTCCTTAAAACCGCATCATTAATCACACATCATCCTCGCCAGCATAAAACTTGTGCCATTATAAGTGTTCACTCAACTGTCTTGAAAGAAACGGTTTTAAAAAAATTGAGTGCATTATACATAACAGCCTATTATGCAAATGTAGGATAATATAACGAGACAAGATACAAATCAAAGTAATGTAACACCAATATAATAATCTCATCTCAATCGGAACGCTTCCTTTTTTTATCTAGTCTTGTATTTTGTACGTCGTTTGTAACACTTACGTGTTAACACGAGTTAAGTAATGCGTGAGAAGATAACGCGGCAGCGTTACGTTACTGGTCATAATTAATTTTTAAATCGTTATAAAATCAGAGCAATATAACTACATTTTACAGGTGTGCACATGTGCAGTTTGTTCAAGAGAAGCAGAAAAACATGCATTTTTTTCTAGCACGTTGCACACACACTGAATAAATTATATAATTTAAACATGATCAGTAATTAATGAGTATTATGCACGAAAGGTAGATATCTAATTCCCACACTTTTCTGTGTATATTTTTTACAATGAACGGCCCCTACACATCAGGTCAAACCAAATGTCAAATCATCCCCATAAGGCATTATATGAATATTAACGTCATGTTATATAGCATTGGTTCATTGTATGCAAATTCATTTCGTTTATTCCCCGAAACGTGTAATTATTTATGCAAAGTTTGTTTANAGGTAGATATCTAATTCCCACACTTTTCTGTGTATGTTTTTTACAATGAACGGCCCCTACACAGCAGGTCAAACCAAATGTCAAAACATCCCCATAAGGCATTATGAATATTAACGTCATGTTATATAGCATAGTCCCATTCCTATTGTATGCAAATTCATTTCATTTATTCCCCGAAACGTGTAATTATTTATGCAAAGTTTGTTTAATTTCGTGACATCTTCATCATCAATCAGATCACACTAAAAACGCACACATTACCTCCTGTCTAAAATCTCATTTGATTTATTCCACCTCTGCTCCACCATTACTATTATTATTGCAATGCTCCTTATAAAAATCAATATTCCATCTGCACAAAATAATTTTTAATGAATGAATAATTTAAGACAGTTCCTTCTCATGCATCCATGTTGTTATTATTATGATGCTCTTCATATTATTTTGATACATTCCATAATCATGATCCAATCTTGTTTTTTGTATAAAAGATAAACCAAAATGATAAATNTATTATTATTGCAATGCTCCTTATAAAAATCAATATTCCATCTGCACAAAATAATTTTTAATGAATGAATAATTTAAGACAGTTCCTTCTCATGCATCCATGCTGTTATTATTATGATGCTCTTCATATTATTTTGATACATTCCATAATCATGATCCAATCTTGTTTTTTATAAAAGATAAACCAAAATGATAAATCTCTGTATTATCATCTTTGCAGCATCATCACTATCATCACTTTTTTCATATTATGCATTCACTCTACTGCATATTATAGATATTCCGTTTGTTCCTTTTTTTATCAGCTAATGAATCAAGGTGTATCTCTCTCCATTCATCTATCCACCTCCTCCCTCTCGGAGGAGATTTTTACCACCGTAGCCTCACAACAAAACCAACCAACGAACCACTCCCATTTTCCATAAAAGCTAAAAGCCATCATCATCATTTCAACATGGCCAACTATGAACATGGCTGAATTAAAGCAGAACAATGCACAATTTTAAAGAAAAATATCCTTTTTTCAAGTTCCGCGTTTGTTTCGTAATAAAAAAATGTATACCTAACTTACTCCAGTTATCACTGGTGTAGTGTGGTTTGGAGTATGAAATCCTTTTTTGCCAACGATACCACACGGTTGATTTACAGTTTGTGGAGCATTTACCACATTTATATATGTGCCTTATATATAACGACCAAGTAATGTACACCGTGGTAAAATATTTAAGGCAGTCAATAAAAGACAGGTTTTAAAAGCCTAAAAAAGCTTTGTCGTAAGACAGAAGAAGAAAAGGAGATTCCTCCATTTTTTTCTCCTGTTCAGTAGTATCGATTGTCTTTTTTTTCCTTGTGGGCGGATCGCTAAACAAAAGATGTGCTGAGAAGATGACTCTCAAAGATGCAAATCAGATGAACGATTAAAATGAAGGAAGAAATGCTAGAAAAAAAGTCGTTATAAACACCTGTTTCAAAAAAAACATTAACGATTTAGAAAAGAATGATGTGTTATCCGTGATTATCGTTTTTGATGCTTATCATCAACCAGCCGTTTTTTGTAGGTAGCATAATACGTAGTTGCAATTTGCCCCTATATTTAATACTCTTGTAAATTGCCGACATGACATGAAAATTAAAATGAGAGTATCGATTTGTCTCATTCTTCACGTATCCTATGTATTTTTTTACATTCCATCCGTAGAAACGGAGGAACAAGATCTCACATATTTTTGTAGACCGACTTTACCTAATCAACCAAAAAAACCAAACCAGGCAGCCTTGACGTTTTGCCCTTTAACGTCCTCTCTTCTCTCCCTCCATCTCATTGACACTTTGTACTTGTTATACAACTGCTGCGTAGAGAACTAGCTTTTTTCCTCCTTTTTAACTTCTCCACTCTTATTATTACTTTTAAATTATGCAAGATGCACTACTACTGCAACCTATTATGCTTTTTGAGCCTGGAGGATACTCAAAATTAATTATATTGTGGGTTTCCTTACAACTTTATACAATCTACTCTAACTTGCTGCTGGTTTCCTTTACGTAACGTAACACGTAAATATGTACTACTTATTTTCAAAGCACGCAATCCTACAACAGCCTTTTGTAGGAAACTAGACTACTAGTTATTTCTTGTTTTCCCCAAACTAAAAAGAAACTGGAAGAGTCAAGTGAATTGTAACCATAAATTATGTAGCCTGTTTACCTAATAGCGCTACAACTACATACAACCGCCACTTATACAACAGTTTCCACTGTCTCTGCTGCACTGCTTGTTACCTACTGCCAAAAAATATATATTAATCTTTTTGGTACTATAACCTTGTAAACCTTACGCTTACATCATCATCTTTGTCTAAAAAAGAATTCAACATTGTAAAACAACCACTGAAAAACAATAAACATGATCATTCTCCATCTCTACACAACATCTTATCATTTTGCCATATCACATCTTTCCCAAAAAAAAAAACATTTTTACATCAATGCAATTCAATACACATTTATGTAAATGTCCTTTTTTCCTCCAAATCCATATCCTTCCACTTCCACCACTTCCATCTTTACTCTGTCAATGCCAATAAAAAATTCTACCATGTATACTTACATCACTTGATGGACTTTTGGCTTGAGGAAAAATATAATATAACAACAACCAGCAAAGATCAAGAGAGAGTCACGCACGACGAAATGGTGGATCCTGAGAGTACCATCAAAACTTTATTTTTTGTGAGATGATATAAAGATGCTAAAAGATGATGATGATATCATTGTGCATGGATTTATGCGTAACCTTGCACAAAGCGACAATACACCTCTAACAACAAGTAAACTTGCTTCTGTTTTGTTATTTAAATATATTTTTATGTATATCCTTCCACATCCATTATCAAACCTCATCACTATAATCATCATCACCAGCAACGATCATCACTGTTATTTCGTTAAAATAAAAAGATGGCTATAGCAAATAAAAGGAGTTGACTTTATAGCCATCTTGATTTTAAAACACATCATGCTGTTTTGTTTATATCTTTTTGATAATGATTTCTTGGCACATTAAAATTAACGAAAAAAATAAAATAGGTAAGGTAGGTACATGCAATGCAATGGCTGCCTCTCTAGCTGCACGGATTTAAATTATACACGAATACATAATTCATTTGTAAAGAAGATGATGATAATAATGAATTTTTATGGGAAAAGAAAAAGTGAAATGGAAAAAGATGCATAGTATTGTAATCTCTCTCGCATTTGTATTTTACATTATCTCTAGAGACGTGACAAGATATGCTAATTTGATACATGACTATACAGCGAGAGAAGAAAAAAAAGTATTTAATTTGTTGCAATGAATGTTTTTTCAGTGAAATCAAGTCAGTAAGCTTGTTCTAAAAGAATTTTTTGGTGTTGGTGGATGTGTGTAAATCAATCAGAAATATAGAACCAAGTGAAGAAACATGAGATCCCCTGTGAAGAAGTTGTAATTGTTGCGTGAACTTTACAAGGCATTTATGGCAATGACAGAGGGCACGGACGAAGAGAGAAATAAAGTGACAATGATAGAAAACAGAACACTTTTGGCAATAAAACAGAGGAATGTGCCAAGTGCCAACATAACAGCAGCAGTAGAAAATAAAGCAATAAAGCAACAAATGTTGAAAGAAAGGTAAAATAACTGTGTGTATGCAAATGAGAAACTAAAATCTCACCCATGTAGAGTTTTAGAGGAATTCAGCGAAACTCCCATTTTTGCTTAATTACAAATAGCAATGCAATAATATTATACAATAGGACATCCGAGAAGAAGGCGAAATGGAAATTAGAATTTGGATTGAATTACAAAGCGAACAGTTTAAACAGAACAGAGCGAGATAATTTGCACTAAAAAGCATATGCACCGACCAACAACCTTACAGATATGAAGGTAGGCAGTTGGGAAATGGCTCTCTTTTGGAAGCCCAAAACAGATTTGAGAATAATTATTATGTCTATTTAGTAACTTGAAACTCTGCGGTTTTAATATCACGTATGTCAGTAGTATTTACTACAGAATGACTGCGTGGAAACCAACCAAGATAGCCAATGCCACCAACAAACTCCCACCTCAAATCTCCTCACCACCTTCACATGAAATTCAAATTAGCTCTTATTATGTTTTATTTGCATAAAATGTCGTTCTTATATAGTGAAATGCTTGTTGAACTTTTTACAAAGTGATTTTGTAATTGAATGAAAGAAAATATCCCTGCTCCTCATGCAATACATTATGCAAACGCAAATGTCGTCTCAGAAAAACTACTTTTGCTTGAGTGCCATTTTAGAGCTGGTTCAGTTTTGTCAAATTACATTTGTAAACATACTCGTGAAAAACTACTTTTTTTTCGCTTCCCAACGGAAACCCAAGAAGTCTCTGTGTGTTTCATTGCAAAACTAATGGTTGAACATTACATAACTATCAGCTCCTTGTTCAAACTTTAGTTTTAAAGAAAAGTAAACATGAAAGAAAAAATATTTCAACGAGGCATTTTAATGACTAGAGGAAAGCCATGCATTTTATGTACTATACAGTATTTGGAAACATTTTCCAAGACCTTAAGAAATCTTCTGGAATTTTGATGATGCGTAATATAATGATCGTGTGTCATGACTGGAGTGATTGTCGTTTTGTCGACAGGCTTTACAT
>JAHZMV010001434.1:0-13786 GCA_027743765.1 Coecobrya sp. COE2 | reverse complement strand
ATGTTTACAATTGGGGGCGGAATGTTGTTGTGGTTTTGTGTTGTGTTTGTAAGAAAAGAAGACATCAAAAAGTTTAAGTTGGTAGTTTAGTCGGGGTATATCGTCAGAGATTGCATACATACAATACACACATGAGATTTTTAGTGTAAAATAGAATACACTATTATTTAGCTTACAGAATTGAAAAAAGTAAGAAAAGGTTTCGGTGTATCATCTGTCGTACAATGAATAGGAAACATTTGTAGGGTAAGAACACAGGAAGGAAGAGGGAACACAACGTTTCTATAAAATGCAATGAGAAAGCTATATACTTCTCTCAGATCAAACATAGGTTTAGAATGTATATTGAATGAAAACATATATTTCTAGTGACTTATTGATGGCAAATTTAGTAATTATATGAATTTCGTCATGCGTATAAGGATACTTTACATTGTACTACACATCAATGTTTTAAATTGCTTCTTTGAATTTTCTGGTGGCATAAAAAATCGTTGTGAATGATTTGTTTTACAAAGCAATATTAAAGAAATGTTTGTAATCGATATAGTTCTAACAAAAATCAATGCAACACTCATTTCAAATCCACTGCGTATATCGAGTGTATGCAGTCTGCATGTATTAAAACAAATCCTATCGTATTAATTCCAATATAATTAGTATGAGCTTCTTGTGCGATCGATTGTTAAACATCTATTCTATATGTATATTTATGGAAGCATCAACAGGAGTGTAGATACATCCACAGGATTATTTCGTTACTTTATGTATTATGACTCTTCATGACTGATGATAATAACAAGCTTCATTGGTTTACAGAAAAAGAGATCCACTGTTTTGTCGGGATAATGTTCTATCATACCTTACTGAAAAGAGGCCACCCATGAAATTCCATATTGATGATGTATCCTACTTTATAAACACAAGTCTAATTATTATAAGGCATTGAAAGATTATATTCACGTATATTGTCCCAGAAGACTTCTCGGATTTCATTGTGTTGTCTGCAATATTTTGCTCCTCCATCTTTCTACGCAGAAGAGCACACTTTACTTTCTCTGATGCAACAGCATGTTTTCACAGACATAACGACTATACTATGCCAGTAATAATGCACAACAATATATACATAGTGAACATTGAATGAAGATTCATATTTATGTAAATGCGATGTTGCACGCGACTGCATTCAATGCTGAGTGAATGCAGATTCAATGCAATACAGCAGCATAATTCATTCGAATCGGAACAAAAAATTTAACTTTCGCAAAACCAGTTTTAACGATTAAGCTGATGTATGTGCGTACTCAAATGAACAATCGAATGAAAAATAAAAAAGTTTACGTTTGGCCAAAATTGTGATAAAGTGAACAACGAAAAAAAACATGGAGTAATTCAAGTTCATGTTCATTTAGGTCTATAAAGAGTAGGTATATATTTGAACACAAACCACATATTTGCTAAGAATAAAGTTGTATCAATAAAAAATATTTATCACAATGAAATAAATTCCTGTAAAAAACAATTTTCCGTCATGTTGCCACTATGTCAAGAGTAAATAGACTGGTTGCTTTTATACAAACAGAATACAAACGGTGCACCATGAATCTCACACACGGTACCCAAACATTCGTTTAGTACGCACACACATACTACAACGAAACCAATGACTTCATTCATGTCAGTTCAGTTTATATTGAGCATGCTATGTTCTCAAAAAAGGTAATTGACTGCCATAAAAATAACGTCATAAAATGTCGTACAAAAAATGTACTTCCTGAGCGTAGACTGAGCCATACATTAAGTTTGAATCATATGGGAAATATGAATTGCACTTTTCCGTTTTCCAGTGCGGGCCGGTGAATTTGGGAAGGAAAAAGTTTCTCGTTTGCTCTTGCTTTCCTTAGAATTTTAGCCATCATATCATACTTACTACCACAGGTCGGATACAAACAGTCAGTTATTTATGCAAGTTAAGCAGTAAATGGAAAACCGCTGGTAAAAGTGTTTGTTCATACCTTTTTCTTCATTGAAGTTTTGTGAATCCATAACGAGCCACAAAAATATAAACATTTCCACACACGTTTTTCCAAAAAATGCTACACATATATGCTGTAAAAGAAATGCAATAAATTGCATTAAACAGCAACAGAAATGGGTATATTTGGTTCATTTTTATGCTGTAATATTATGGAGTTTCACACAGGCAAAAAACATGTGGAGGGAGGCACTCGGACATAATTTAAATGCCCCTTGAGCGGAAAAAGTTGACCTCAAAGATAAGTTTGGAAAGATCATGATCGTTCATTGCTGCTTGGCTTGTTACTCACGAATCTTTTACGGAATCAGTTCTACGGAGAACTACCAAAGGCATTATGTAACATTTTAAGTATTTGTATTAAAATTATACCACCTACATACATATGTACCTATGCATATTTCCTATTTATATGTAAATACACTGATGCATACCAACTTATAATAAACACATAAAAACACAACTTGACATAATAAAACATTTTCCAACTTCCCTTTTCGAGTTTATTGGGCCTTGTTGGTAAAGATATTTTTGAGTGACTTTTTGTTTTTATTGTCGAGGTGGAAAACTCAGAAAAGTGAAAAGTGGCGGACGATTGTGAGGTTACTACACAAATGCATAATGGAGATATATACGCCGTATATGCGGCTTCATGCAAACAATATAAGAAAATGGATTATCTGACAATTTTCTACAATTTGTAATTGATATGTGTAATTTAATTCTTATTGGAAAGGCATGTTGCAAAATGTATGCTAGTTTTTTGTTCTTGTATAAAAACTAATCACACTTCCACAACAAAATACATGTATGCAGGTAGGCGGCACAGTAAAAGGTTGACAAGGACCATAAAAAATGTTCTATCTGAAAATGTCACCATATACCACATACCTACATATGTACATCCTAAAGAATTTTTGCATTCTACTTCAGAACTAAAAAGAATATGTACATAGTGTATATAGAAGTGCAAAAATAGTAAAATGTAAAGGAATAGTGAAATGGAATGAGAAAATGGCACAAGCTAAATGACTGAACTGAACAAAGATGGAAGTCATCTCGCAGTAATGAATCAGGTTACAACTTGCAGAAAATGAGCTTTTGATGGGCACTGTCGGGGAGAAAAAGGGGTTGCCCGAAAAATGAGCAGAGACTTTATGAAGCTATTAAGAAAGATTTATGGTGAAAAAATTCGCTAATAAACTTGTGCGAGTGGCTCCTCGTAAAAAAGAAAATACAATGGAATATGGGAGGAGGATGGCGCATCCGTATTGCAATGGCTAAGAAGAGGGTTTCTATACGATAGTTTGATACTCTGATGATGATATGTGGGTGGAAGTGCTATTTTGTAAGAAAAGGATACTGTGTAACTATGCACATAGGTACCTATATATTTAAATCATATTAAAAGCACAGTAATATACACACACTGCTTGGTACGATGTATTTTTTATTACATCCCAACAAATAAACTCAACAAAATTAGCGCATTTAGCACAAATGTTAGTTTGATTTGGGTTGTGGAGGTATAGTGAAATATGCCATAATTGCAATAAAACAATTCGCAATTGAAAATTAAATGAGTTGCAAAATGTAGTAAATATAAATATGCCTACAAATAAAAGCAGCTATATAGATAACCCTTTTCTCTTTTCTCCCCAGACACACCTGTAACACCTCCTCCAGGTAAAAAGTGCCTTTCTGGAATTAATACCACCGAGTAGTCTTTGTCCATAGCAAACTTGATCATGTTTAACAGAAAAAATGGATGATATTCCTCTCATATGACTGAAACTCATCTCTCCATGTGAAACAACTTTTTATTCCCGGAAGCATCTAGATAAACATGTGTGATGCGTGTAGTAGTAGGAGAAAGGCTAATAGAATGTTGAGCGAGTGTTTCTGGAGGCTGCTCTCAGCTTTCATTTAAGTTACTCCATTTATCCATCCAGACCAGCAGGTTCATATAATAATGGGTATATCTATGTGTTATTTTTTATCCTATCATAGCACACCACCACCTCTGCCACACACATTCAATGAGCCGAGCCATTGTCTTTCTCTCTTTTTCCTTTCGCTCAGAGCTACATTCAACTAAAGCTAGCTTTCAGAATGATTGATTGTCTTTATTAAGAGAAAACAAGGGGTTGATCCGTGCAATTATACTCGCGTGTTCTCCTCTGTGCTTGCCGTTCCTGCAGGATTTATATATTATGTTCTCACTCACCTTACCTTTCTGATATGACATCAGCAGCTGGTTAGAGAGAAACTAACTAGTAAACAATTTTTTGTTGCTGTTGTTGTTACTGTACCATACTATTATACCCTTTTCTACGAGACAGGTTTGATTATCTACAGGCTGCCAGCAAACTGTCAACCTGACACTTTTCTCTTCACCTCCAGTAGTAAACTTCTTAATTACTCACTGCAGTATTCTGGATATACTGCCGTGCTAAAGACAAATACACAGACATCAACGATGGCAGCTACAAAATACGTCCACATATCACGTCCATCTAAAAGGCTCTGAGGGATGGGATGGGGACAATGATTTTAATAGAATGAAAATGGATGCACGAAGGAAGTAAAAACTATCCTTAAAATAGCTGTATATATCTTCTTAAAAGTACTATAAGAGAATAAAAAGTTTATGTTTTTGTTTGTGTTTATGTACACGCACTTTTACTGTTATACACTTTATATAGGTTTGCTCATTATTCGGAAAGACTTTTTAGGTAGGTCACTGGCTACACAGTACACGGATAGACCTGTTTAGATAGATGCTTTGATCTTTGGCTTTATGAAATATGCAGTGTTTGCAAATACTCCAAGTTGTGAAAATGATTATATACTTCTCTACACAAGATTATACTTAACTAAATAGGATCAATGGGAAAATGTACGAAAAAAGAGTGTGTTTATACTATGCATTATTCGTATAATGCCGTGTTTTATTCATTACTTATGAGATTTGGGACCACTTTGTGGTAAGTAGTTTTGAAGAAAGTATGTATTTTTAAAGAAAAATGAATATATTATTTTCATCCCTTGTGCACTATTATAACGGTGACTATACATATATAAACAACTATGCACGGGGGAACCAGGGGGTGAAGGGTAATGAAACTCTTAAAATTACCTACTTCTAAAAATAAAATCTTTCTACCAAATACCAAACCATGAACCATGAATTTTTTTTGGCTTGTGTACTGTTTCCCCAAAGGCTACATACTGCTCTTTGAACATCTTGTTTAAGTTCTATGATGAAGAAAAGGTCACCTAAAACAATATTGGTTCAATGGTATACGCAATTGAGAAAACCAATTCATAAATCCAACCGGCAGCTACATTGCAATACCTACTATGCGACTTGTTGGTGGTTAAAAAATACTCTACATAATCATAATAATATTGATTATGTTTTGACTACGAATAATGCAATAGATGCAAGTGATCTATCAACGTTTTTTCCCTGTGCTTTTTCTTTTCAAGTTGACTTCATTCATTTTTTTTCAACAGCTATGAATAAGGGCATGAAGCAAAAATGAAAGAAAATGTTTTTCATAAAAAGACACTGAGCTCAACAATGAGTAAATGGATTGCATCATATAACCACTTATCATGTCTGATCTGTTTTTGTCTGTTCTTGTCTCTCCTTCTATATAAATCTATGTATGTTCCAAAAATCGCTGTTGCGAAATAGGGAAAGAATAAAACGTATTCGAATGAAATTGATTGTGTGTAGTAGCGCAGCATTGTTGTGGTTCCTGCTTGTTTTGGAGTGACTACGGTGTGTGTGTGTGTGTATAAGGTATATACAGATATCCAAATATAAGCAGTTCTTCAGAGATAAATCTAATTTTTTTCATCCATCATTATATGCATAGCTATACAGAGAGACAGACCAACTCAAAAGTAGTGAGATTCCTTGGCTATATTATTTTTTGACTCCTTGCTTCCCTTTTCAATATTAATAGATGAAAAGAAAGCTTTAGGCTTACAAGAACGAGACAAACTGCTACCGATCAACCTTTCCCATCTTTCTTTTCCTTCACCTCCCACGAACTTGTTATTATTAAGAGAATAAAAGGAACGAAAGTATATATATTTATTTATTATATTCCAACCAGAAAGAAGAATTCTCCCATGCATCCTTTTGCACTCTTGGTCGGCATATACATTTACAAGTAGCAAGTTTACAACAAAAACATGAAAAAGAGCAGAGTTAAGCACAAAACAACACCGAAAAAATACTATTATGGATTTTCAAATACTACTGTATCTGAAAACGTACGGAAAGCAAATACATACGTACATGTCGAAATAAATACAAACTAGCAGTGGAACATATAATATATATAGATTCTGGCAAGCTTTATTTCATTTATCATTCCCAGTTCAAAGTGTGTTTAGCTATGCCTTCAGGCTTTCCTTTACAAAATGTTGTCTACGACCAAAAAAGTTACACGCGCATCAGTCGCAAAAAAGCTTCCAAAATGTAAAGGTAGAAGGAGAGTATCTATCTTGTAGAAAGGTAGGAAAGATAGGTAGAATATTGCATTGTAGAGGACGAAAAAATATAATATATTGTGCAAGACGCATATCTACAACTGTAGTAAGTTGAACAATATGATTTTTAGAGCCAAGATGTGGTTTTTTTGGAAGTGGAAAATTGGAACAACTGGGTAAAATCCCATGAACTGATTTTTCCTTTTTTATTCATTCCTTCCTTCCGTTTCTTTATCTTCACTTCAAAAACTACGATTCATACAATCACAAAAATGAAATGGACCATAGCTATTTAGAAACCAACCGATAACAGGATCGTCGTACATATTGCGGCTTGGTAGCTGATATTGGTAACGTATTTGTTTAAATACGAAATCACTCGACCACACATATTTTATACAGTAGTCAGTATAGGTACATGAATTGGNNACAACTGGGTAAAATCCCATGAACTGATTTTTCCTTTTTTATTCATTCCTTCCTTCCGTTTCTTTATCTTCACTTCAAAAACTACGATTCATACAATCACAAAAATGAAATGGACCATAGCTATTTGGAAACCAACCGATAACAGGATCGTCGTACATATTGCGGCTTGGTAGCTGATATTGGTAACGTATTTGTTTAAATACGAAATCACTCGACCACACGTATTTTATACAGTAGTCAGTATAGGTACATGAATTGGATTTAAAACCGTTTCATTCTCTTGTATTTCCTTCCTTTTAAAATTCTTGAAGAGCCCCATGCGTTTTTCTGACATTTCGCAATAGCTCTTTTCAATCATTTCACCATTTCTTGTTGTTGTAAGTTATTGTTTTGCTTGTATAACTGAAAAGCAGGGACTAGGTACCCATGTACATCCTAATTTTCGATTCCATGCACTGCAGTATGCATGGAAAAGTTGAAAACAACAGGAAAACATCTTATTTAATCATCCCTTTGTACATGACCAAAGACTATAATAGAGATCAATAGCGTTTTTTTGCTGTTTACCAATGCCAATATCCTGTCATCAGTTTTACCTAACCTTAAAGCGACTATAAACATAAAGAGAAAAAATACAATGATGCAAGACTTTCAGCTTATGCTTAAAACTGCAAGTTTGTTATATTTTTTTTATTTTATCTATTGTTTGATAAGTAAACTTAACTTTAGTCGGTCTCTGTAGAGAATATGTATAATATGACGATGTCATTGTCATTAAAATATCTACATGGGTATATACATCCACATTACAATGAACTTTGTATAAAATATAATCTTAACCTTATGACAAAACAAACCACGTCATATCGTCCATCGGCACAAAGGTCTCATGCCTCACCGTCATATTACCTCGAAGGTCGACATTGAAACCCGGTTCGGTTTAATGTACTTGATCAAACTAAAATTAAGCAAACTAGACCCACTGTTTATTTATATTAATTGGTGTGAATCTAAATACCTTCATCCGATACATCTAAATCCGATTTTGCTGTAAATAGAACAGCAAAAAATTTAAAATGAAATGCTAATTGCTCGATTGAATGCATTAATTCACATACGACGGCCAAAAAGAAATCAGAAATCCGTAACTAACGACAGGGTTATAATGTCGGGTATATGTACTTACCATGCATGTGGGTGCATCTATGAATGTCTTTGCATAATTGAATCAACTTTCTACACAGCTTATTATATAAAAGTGTAATCATTTAGTTTATTGCTTACAAACCTTCTAAAAAGAACGAACAAGCAAAGTCGACCACGAATAAAACACGCGCATGCAAAATTAACAAACGATGAAAAGAAAATCAACTTTTTGCTGAGGAAATATCTTTATCCCTCCCTCCCACCCTCCGGTTTAAATGTCTTTTCTCTGCAGGAGATACAACCTAATTTGCCTTGCAAGGACAAGACAAAAGTAAGTGAAAGGAAGGGGATAATTAGGACGCAATTTCACACAAAAGATAAGAAAAGCTTAATTATTCTACATCAAAATGGTAATAAAAGAGCAAAGTAGAAAATGGGTGCATATATGTACAATAGCTAGCTATATAGATTTAAGTGCAACGCTATGTTTTTATATTTATTCATTATTATACATAAATTCGATCTTGCACTGATACGCTTCTTGTTCTTTCTCCACTTTCCGAGTCAGCTTTGGTTTTTGAATATGTTCAACTGAAATATTAAATGGCTTCTGCTGGTTAGTTGTTGGAAAGTTTGCGATAAGTATTGTACGTTTGTGGCGCGTTGCCCTTTGTATGCATTGAAAAGTTGATTTTGCCTCGTGACTACTGCTGTGTAATAAAATGTAATTTAAATAACAGATTGGATGAAGTGGGAAGTATAGGTAAAAGATACTTGAGTATAGGAGAAACTATTTAAATTACACTTCTTGTCAGACATTGCAATGTATACGCTTTTAAATCTTTAATTTATTCGTATTATCTATCATTGGGAAAGATTTTCAGATAATAACTGACTCAATTTACCCGTATCATTTCAGCTTCTATACTTTATTAGGATTCACGGATAGAAAGTCACGAATGCAGACACGGAGATAAGAACTAGAAACTATAGATGAAAGGCCAAAGGCTAAACGGGCTAGTATATCTAGCGTATATAAGTTTGGGAAACGATTTACTTACACAAGCCAAATTCAGGCTTATAAAACACTTTTCCATATGGAAAGTATGCGATCTCAGAGTGCATTCGACCATTGCTGATGACCACGTTATCGTCGAGTTTGAACTCTTAGGTGACAAATATCAAAATCTGGGGTCGAGAACAAGCCTAAAGACGGAAAAAATAAGATGGTCGAAGAAAGCAGTAGAACGAAAGCACAGCAAGCCCTCATAGAGATGTCACCTTTTTTTCTAGGGCGAGCAACGACCTAAGTTCAATGAAGCTAGTCGGAAGTTCAGTATGGCTAAAGCTTAAACTAGCAGTAGGCCAAAGAAGACTGCCCATGCCATTCGTACAGTGCTGAGAAGTTCGAGTCGTCTACAGTCGGTCCAGGGGAAAAACCCAGAACAAAGAAGGCAAAGTCTCAGCATCACTTCCGGTTTGCTCACAACAACTACCATTCCTATGTTGGAACAATGGAAGATGATAACCGACTAACCGAATCTACAAATCCGGGACCTCAACAGCGAACCTTTTTTAGTGGCATAATGTTGGATGAAATTCTAAATGTTCTGCTAGCATCGAAGAGAAAACTAAACTACCTACTCCAAAAGGGAACCAGCGAAAAAATAAGGAACCCGGTTTCTACAAAGCTCCTACTCTAACTCAAGGGATGAAAAATCATCAAAGCTTCTGTCATCAATCGCAAAGAGCCACGAATGACGACTGTGATTACCTATAGTAATATCGCTGATGCAGTGACAAGGAAAACGGTTTAATTCATATTTACCTTCTTGTTTTTATGTTTTCATATTTACGCTTCACTCTATCTGCAATTCTGCATATGACTTTAAGGTCACATAATTTTAATTATTTCCTCAGTACCTTTATGCATTTCTATATCAGAGAAAATTAAAGTAGCCAAATTTGTTGTCAAATGAAAATGAAAACGAAACGTACCTTTTTACGTAGTTTAACTCTGGGGTAATAATCTAGAGTAAAATATTTTGCCAGGAGTTATGGGTAATAAGCACATACGACATAAGATAGTATTGATTGACTTTCAAAGATACAATTTCCCTTTACTCGATTTCCTTTGAGATGATTGTGTATGTGTCAAGCAGGATCTTTCCGTTCTAATTACTCACAACGTAATCAAATATAACCTTTGAAATTGACACTCCACTTCTACTCCAACATCAATAGAGTTAGGTAAAGGATAGTATTTCAGCACGTGGGAATATATTGTATGTAGGTATGCACTCTTTATATATTGTAGTTTATACTTGACAATAAAGAAAGCCTTCACATAGGTGATGTTACATACGTGGGTATCTTTTTTGGAAAGCATCACTCTACTGGGAATTGTCACTCTAGTTGTAGAGAAATTAATGACTAATTATGGAAATTACTAGGCCTTTACTTTCTCCGTGACTCGCTATCAACGCCACATCGAGCAACCTGCTGCTATTGCTATTTTTGTCATTATTCATCCCCATGAAATCATTAGCATGCAAAAGGCACGATCTTCTTAAAAAGGCAGGCTATAAAGACCAATCTCGACAGAATTCCGCATCTATCTATCTACCTGGTATGAATACGCATGTATTCATATACCAAGTTTGGTAAAAGAGGTAAAATAATATGCAATTTGGGTTGGTAAGACATATAAATTGTATGATACTTAGCATACTGAGCCACTTTCCCAGTTTCTTCGTATGACAATATTAATAAGTAATTAACTTACGTGTAAGTTGGAAGAAACGAAATCAAATTAATTAACTTATCTACACAAAGTCATTTTATAGTGCTGAAACACAAAGAAAGTTGCTCTTTTAAGATGTAACAATGCGTGAGTACTTACGAATAACAGCCTCCACGATGAGTCCCTCGATGATTGTTTGGACGAGTGCCCAGAAGAACCATTTAAAAAACGGCATCTTCATATTTTTGTGACTACAGAAAGGACGCTTTGCTAGTCTTCAAGAAATGGTAGGCTATGTCGCTATTTTATAGCGCGACAAGTGTTTAAAAAGTATATTTAAGATGTTGAATATGAAAACTTTTTATTTTATCATATTGGCATCGATTGTAATGGATGTCCGTGTAGAAAAAATCTACAATTTATGTACATATCATGTACACATTTTCATGAGGATTCTGAATCGAACAAGTTTGCTGACTGTTTATTGAAATAAAAAATAATTGCTTGAAGTCATACTCTAAAACTATTTTACGTTTTATCACTCCACTCTCTCACACAAAATAGGACAATAATATTATTGTTGTTTAGCACAAGTTAGTGTGAGAACATGTCATTCTAATTGCTTATTGAATGTGACAGCAGTTCAAGTCTGAGGGAAGTTTGTTTTGTGGGCATGAATCAATGTCGTTTGTAATCGGATTTACAATGCTCCAGCTAGACAAATGCCTGACTGGCCGTGTAGTTGTTGCTGTTGCTCAAGCACAATAATAAATGAGCTGGATAATGGCCTTTCTTTCCAGTAGACAATGAAGTGTGTTTTATCTTTGCCATTTTCATAATTCATCTTAGTTCTCTTGCAAATCGAAATACAGTGTTGGTTTGTTCACATTGGGAAACGTATTTACTGAAAAGAACAAAAAAATCAAGTTGTATTAACTTTCAGTTGGAATTAAAAAGAAATTGTTAACACTTTCTTAAATCATCTGAATATATTATTTTTCTTAAACATTTCAATGGGGCGAAGTGAAACAAACGGAAACTCACGTCAAGGTTGCTGAAATGTAGCAGTTTAATTCTGAATAACACCCTATCATGCAGAAATGATGTATGCAAACGTGTTTGCTGAATCAACAATGAAATCAGCCAATTTCACTTTTAAAAACTCTGAATTATCCATAAAAATGTCCGTGACATTATATCCAACCGTGAATCAAAAATTGAGGAAAAACTTTAACACAAAATATTATGTATAGTACTAATAATAAATAGCCATTTTGCTTTTGTACACACTTATGTATGCATGGGTTGTTCACTGTTTGAATACTTGTGTCAGACTACTGCTCCAGTTTGTCACTGCAGCTCTTACTATAGAAATAGTAAGAAAGAAGGAAATCACCAGTACCTTCATAAGAGAAATTACATTGGTGGTTGGTGGTGGCGGACGCGGTGGTGGTGATGGTGGTGCAAGTTGTATAGTAGAGCAAGTGGTGTTAGTGGAAATGGTTACATTGCTGGAGAGAGAGGAGCATGCTACCCCAAAAAATGAGGAAAGCAAAATAGTGGAAGAAAGTAGACGGGAGGAGAGTTATAATGGAACAAGCAGAGCAGCAGCAGCAGCGGTCGTTGTTCCTTTCACGAGGAAAATAGAAGAATAAAACGTACATACAATGCTCCTGGTACTGCAAGGTGGTGGTGGTGGTGGAATTGTATGCAGAGTTTACTACAGAATGAAAAGAAAGGCTGGCATGCAATATTTTTGTAGCTTTACTGTTGTTCAAGATGAGTTTAACTTGCTTTCCCCTATGCAATGGCATCTTTATTGCGGGCGGTTACTGAAACGGTGCTAGTCAGTAGTCAGACAAGGCACAGTCAGCGTGTTGTACAGTTTTTCTTGTTAGGGTTGTTGGTTATTCCGTTGCTGTTTTACCGTTATCATAAGACGGATACGGGAAATAGAGAAAACAACGGTAAAATGGAATCAACAAAGACTCTAGCATAAACTATAGGATACAACGTGGATGACAAATAATATGTAGAACTAGAGAGTGAAACCTCAGAAGAAACTAACATATGTTACGATACGTTGAGAGAGGCAATACTAATATAAAGTGCGTTTTAGTTACAGATTTTGAATTTCATATACATAATTATATGGTTTTGTCTATTTAATGTTTGTTATTTGCTATTTTTGGGTACACAAACAGGCAGGCACCTTGTCACGGCATTTTTAATTGATATGATTTTAAAACGACATTTCTGTGCATAAATATGCTTGTTTACCGATCGCCGGCTTATGCTTGGAGACTATGAATGAACCCAATAAAATGATTCCACTTGGTTGAATTTTTAGAAAGAGCAAGTGCTTGAGACGATTTTAGGATTGTTGGATTATTATTTTTCCATGCTGTTTACTTTTTATAATATACTTTAATTGACGTGCTTTCAAAAAATATAGGGGTGCAGCATGTACCGTTGAATCATTATGCTATTTATATAAAATGTGTTTGTTTTCCAATGTAGCGCATATTTTTAGCGTTCGTAGTAATAATGCATATTATATTACATTACATAAAGGTATCTATCTATAACTTTTCGTCATTCTGACATTAATTATCACCGAACTAACTTTTATCAATTATGCATTATTATAAATAACGACTGGAATGAAAGAGTAAAGTTCGTTAGAACCGATACTGTCTGTCCGAATAATGCGTCCAGAAATAGCAATGGAACAATACCAATTATTGGAAAACTCTGTTTCATTAAACACTGGCAAGTCTAGCATTTATATAATCCATAGGATTCTCAAAATAGCTAAGCACGCTCCAGTTAACATACAATGTGTGATATAAGTGCAACAAGCTATAATTTTTATAATTCGTTATATCATCGATTAGATATTACATAAGAGACATAAAATA
>JAHZMV010001433.1:0-13124 GCA_027743765.1 Coecobrya sp. COE2 | reverse complement strand
GGAGCTTGCAAGTATACCTTAACCGTTTCTAGTGTTATTGAAGGGAAAATCCGAAGAAGGCTCACATTCCTATCCAACTCTGTATGCAGCTTAAATGGAGCTATGTCTCTTGGACGCCAAATGTTTTTAAAGTCAACTTGAATGTTGATGTCCACTGTGGCCAAAGGGGACATGTTTGGAGAGTCAAATGCGTTCAGGCTGTTAGAGCTCACTTTTGTCACTCGGTTTCCTCTGAACAGTTTATGCCAAAGTAAAGCAAAAATTATTTTAGTATTGTGATTAGTTTGAAACTTTTGACATGATAACCACCTGTGTAGGCCATAGTGTCCGTTCCGTGAAGGATAACTATTCCATCAGTATGTTCGTAATTATCCTGGAAAGGTAATTTGGTTTACACAATATAAACTTGAAAGTAATTTGATATTAAGCAAAACAAAATACCTTAATATCCTGTGCGATCCGTATCCAGTCACTAATTTGCATGTTAGTGCTATCCAGCAAATTTTCGTATTCATGAATCGTGTAAATCACTCGGGATTTCTCTCCTTCCATTTCCCTTTAAATAAAAGTAAAAATATATATTTTCCATTGGTTGCAATCATGTTCTTCGGAATGAATTAAATTATTATAAAAATGTATGTTTTTAAACTTACGGAAGACAAAGAGGAGCATTGTCTCCAAACCGTCCCCGTGCATATTCCTCATCGTTCATGTATGGAAGTCTCCTCACGGTTTTTTCCAGCATGTTTGGAACTGGCACGAGGCTTCCACTTTCAGCCTTCTCGCTCATCATTCCAATAGTGCCTCCAGTAAAGATGACCAAAACATGCCTTTCGTTCTTTTCCAGATTGAAATTGTACTTACTTGAAAACGCATTGCTGGTCGTGGCGGAAGAGCCCATTGTTCCCTGCAGAAATAATGTACCAAAAGGTTTGAACGGGATACAGCTATTTTTGAATTAACTAATAACGTGGGAAAAATTACAACTTGGTCAGGTAGCAAGCAACTTGCGAATAATATGTTTTAGATCCCTACTGATCCCTATTTATACATAATTTTTGCTGGATTTCATTTTATTATACAGGAAATTGTCCGGTTTTATTGATCGTTAAATATTTACTCACTCTTTTCAGTATTATTTGAACTATCTCAGGCTGTTTATTAGGGAGTAATGTGTGTATGGTCAACATTACTAGCTAGTATAAAAAATGGGAGTTGCTTTATTTGAAAATGAGAAGTCACATACTAAATATGTTGTTACTGAAAAGTTAGTAATAGGAGTAAAAATCATAATGTGCTATTGTGCCTCTAATGATAAGATTCCTCAATCGTCAGTCGCGAAATATATAACTTGAAGTTGTATCATAATTGTATCATACCAAAGAATGAGTACACATTATACATTGCATAATGCAATTTGCATTCATTCCAGGTTGCATAAATAAAACGTCTCATGATACCCCACGAAAATAGTCTAATGGTATTTCATTCACCATTTAATCTAGCTCAAACACCAGCTTAAAACAAAATCAATCCAAGCCAACCCACGGCACATCAACAAAGGACTAGAAAAAGTAAAGCACGATCATATGTTCCACTGTTGTGACGTCACCAAAAGCGGTAGCATAAGGCTTGTCTGCTTGTTTATGCACACACATATGCTATATTTCCAATAAAATTAAAGTGTTTGCTTCCAATTTAATTTCCCAATTAAGATACATGAATTAATTATTTATTCTTATGTTCAAAAAATCGCTCTCGACACAACAAGTATCAATTACTTAATTGCATAAACTACAAATTGGAGTAATTAACTTTGAGCAGGACGTAGAATCACATAGAAGAAAATCTAGAAAAATTCCAAGTTGTCCCAGAAAACTAAATAATTTTAATATAGTCTCACAAAGGAGAAAACATTTATTTTAACGAAGGCAGATATGTTTTTGGTTATTTTATGAATTATAAGCTAATGCCAGTTCCTACAATTCCATAGCAGCTTCCGGATTTTTCTGGAACATTTCCTGGAATGATTGCAGTTGCATCAGCGAGTAGTGTCTAGAGTCGAATCAATCAGAGTAATTAATTGTATTATACGACATCCATTATCTGTTATTCCATTTCAAATAACTTACTTCTTTAGAACCTCAACTGATTTGGATTTGAGTGTTTTCCCAGATGGAATACTCCGAGCAAACAGAAAAAGGTTAACGGCCACATGCAATTCATACAATTCCACAGGCTTAGACGAGAGCTCTCGTCTAAGAGTGGCTTTTCTTCGTTGCAGTTTCCAGGTCTGGAGTGACATTATACTTGTGAGCAGCGCCCAAAAGTTCAAAAGCAATCTCAGAGTTTCTATTTGGCTCCATACCACCCTTGAAGTAAACGTACTGGTGGAGAAACGCCCGGACGCCTTCTTCCGATGTCTAGCACTTCAATCTGGTGAGTTTTGGACTCCTTCATGTCAGTCTGGAACATGGCTTCAAAAACTGCGCTATAGGCGGAGAGAACCGCCTTGTCGCACTTGACTGGTCCTCCATCCTTTGCCATGATAACCATATCACTGTGAATCCCGCCACTGAGCATCTTTTCGTAGACCATGTCTTCCGGTTTCGAAGATGTAACCTCAACCGAAATAGCTATTGTTGCTGAAAGCTTTGTAGAAGAATTGTTAAAAAATCGAAAATGGATGGACTGAGAAATTTTACGGCGGTGTCTTCACGTCAGGCACCACTACCATTCCTGGAAATCAACAAACATTAACAAAATAATTAATTTATTACATACTCGGCAACATTTCCGCTAACATTTTGCTCTTAGGAAAAATTGCAAATTAAAAAATATCACTGAACCTTTGGTGGACATTTTTGCCAATTTGAGTTAATCCAGTAGTGCCATCAAAAAAGTTTTCCAAGGTCACCGTCACTCGAACATTGGCCGTACCGCAGAAAGTACTCACGTGCTTCAGCAGTGATGCTGGTGAGATAAGCTGAAGGGATCCCTGACACAGCGCTTGGTTCATATCTTTCAAAATGATGGACCTGGTGACCTTTAATTACGTTTAATTTCATGACCATTGCTAGCTCACCAATTGAAAGTGTAAATAATTAAATTAAAACACTTACCCATCAGAGAACACGTTTTTATAAACATCAATCATCCCTTTGACATAAGTTGAAAACACTAGATCGTAGGTTGATTACCTATGATAATCTGAAGGAACATAATTCGAAATAGTCACCTTCCAACTGACCAAATTATAGTTTGTCGGCGTTCGTTTAAACATTCTTCGCGTGCACCGATACGAAATAGGAAGAAAATTATTAATGTAATTAAAGGAAAGAAATGGGAAATCAAGATTTAAATGTAACCATGATTGTAAATTATATTGTACAAAGTAATAAATCGCCATTTAATTATGACAGATTTGTGTTTAACTATAATACCCCATTGATTTGCATGATATAATTTGAATTGTTAATGTATGTGTAATACACATTGTGTATGTGCAAGCATTGCACACCGCTGAGAGACCGCTTTTGGCTACGTCATCAGACAAAATGGTGACTTGGTAAAGCTACACATGTTGGAAGAACCGGACCTAGTATTGATCTATACCCTTGCTTCTGGAAAGAAAAATTCTTTCTAATCAATGCTACTGGGCAAAATAGTCATTAATCTTGGTATTTTCAGTAAAAAAATTTTCTATATAAAAATAGAAAGCAACACAAAAGTTTCAAAATATTCTGAAGTATATGGGACGGATGGAGGGCGATAAACTAAGCAAAAGTATGGATTCTTTATTTCTTGTCATTATTTGGGTTTACTATAATTAATAATTATTAGATACATAAATGGATATACAAATTGAGTAAACCATAGGACTACGAAACGGCATTAACCTGCCCTGTTGGAAATAGTCAGATAGGCCAATTATTTTACTTTTACTAGGCATCGCCATTGACCTTGAAATTGCCGTGATCCTATTTATGGATTAAACTAGGTTCTTTTAGTGCTATTTTTCCAGTGGGAAACGCTTCCTTTATCATCACTAATTACACAGCTAATTATTCTTTACATAAACATTATTTCATGATTCTGTCATTAAACTTGTACAACCTGTAAAATATTGTTTTAAAGAAATTCGTTTTCTGTAATTGGCCCTAACAAGGTTTATCAAATTAATGATAATCCAATTTATTGTACTTGTTGATCCAAATGCGTTTATGACCAAAGAGGCAAATTTATTTGATCTGTTTTCTACCGGCAAGTCTATTTTAACAAGGGCAAATTTACATTTATAAGATGCTTTTCAAATGATTGCATGGATATTGAATTTTCAATTAACCGGTTTCATATGTGTTACAAAACGTAAACTACGAGAAATTTGAGGCATTTTGAACCCAATATTATGATTTTGTGCTACAGTTTAGGTTATTTAATTGTCAGGTTTTACATAACCCGATAAACTTAACTGATGGGTACTTTTTTATAGAGTTGATTGAAGTTGATGTTTGCTCATTTATCGAAATCTGTTAAATATTGTTTTTTTAAACTATTTGCTACACTCCTTAAAATGAACCGATAAAAATTAACAACATTTTTACATAGTTTTGTGGACTTCAGTAAACATTCAGTTCAGACTTACGCTTACAGTATCTAGTTACTTAAATATTTAGGCATTTCTGTGCATAAAATATACGTCTATAATAATTCGTGAATTACATCAGAAACAATGTGGGGGAAAATGGAGGAAATAAATAGTATCAATACTGAATACAACTTCGTTGTCTTCATCTCCATTCTCTATATTGCTAATGCAGCAAACAAAAAAGCATTGTCATTATTTTTCAATGGTTGCCTTCCATGAAAAAATCTATAATTAGATATTTACCGTTACGATAATATTTTGTTATATTCCTCTACGGAAATAGTCGTAAATCACATTTACAACATTCAACATTGTCCTCACTTGTGAACAAAACGAACATGCACTCAACTATTAGTCTGTGCAACGTTCATTCAGCTACTATCTGTACTTTTATCCTTATAGAAATTACTCTGGCAACTATACTAAAGGCAGTGAAGTTACACTAAATTGTAGATTTAATTAAAGCATTAATAGTTTTATTATTTTTGCTATCCCGCAATAGTTTAAGTACAAAATCGAATAATCATGTACCACAAACTTATTGTACACAACTGTCTTCATAAATGGGTCATACATTTCATAAACGCAATTTGCATTCAGAAATATGGCCATTTTCGAAATGTTTTTCATCAATCGGGAAATTTATTTGAATGGAAACAAAGTACGGTGTTGTGAATAAATTTTGATAATTTAAGTGCAATTTACCATTCAATCCAATTATTTCTCAAATCAAATTGGTCATTTCAAACCAGCGAAGACCCCGTGGTTTAAAATAATTATATAATGTTTTAATATTTAATAAAATTATTACAAGAGCAAAATTTGTCCAGTAGATTTTAACCAACATTTGTTATTACTTGAAAGGTCCTATTGCATCTACCTATTTATTTCCAACTTTACAACCACGAAATTTTTAATGGCATCACTTACCTACATAATTCCAAACAATAAAATGTTAAATACTGCAGGAAATCGTCAAATGCTGTTTTTAATCCTGAAGTTAATCATTAAGTGTCGAATTTGTAAAATAAATCGATATTTAACAAAATTACAATAGTAATATTAATCAGGCAGCATAAAACCAAAATCATAAACCAGAAGACATTTGATATGTACAGTCGACATATTTTTAATCTTTCATTGTTACCCCTCAGAAACTTATAATTAGCTTTAAACATACACAAGTCAGCTATGAAGGAAAGGAGAAAAATCGTTAAAATCATTAGGTTAACTTAACCATTGTTGACTGGACTGACGGGAAATTGCACCACGAAGAGGTAAGGTAAAAGTAGTAAGTCTCAACGGGGATGCAAGTCCCAAAGAAAGGCCAATTAATTAATGTGTTAGTTAATAGAGCAATAATTAACTAGTAGATTAAAACTACCGATACAACTTAAAATCAATGTCTCAAAGATAAAGTAAATTCCGTGACCAAGCTACGAGGAGGCCCACAGCTCATTCTGCCGTGATGCATAATTTTTTATCAAGTTGAAGAAACGTTAAATCTAACTTACCTAATTAAGTCCATCCAACAGTAATGTCAATATTTCAAACAGATTTTCATATGGAAACTGTCAATTGGATTTTCGTTGCATATACGTAACCAAGCTCTGTTAAATAACAGCAACTTGTTGAACATTATCCGCAATGGGAAATTATATAGAAGTTAAGCATCCAAACCTATCTATTCGTCAACAGTACAGATTATTTATCAACGCTTCTGGATAATAAACTAAATTACAACATTACGACGTTTTGTCAAATAACCAGATGCCAGCCCACTGACCAAAATATCTATATGCTTACGATTCACAGCGACGGTAAATACTTTTAATGCGGCATTATGGTTATTGTTTAAAGTTTCCATAAAATCTCTTTAATAATCATACTCACAAAATTATTAATATTTAACCTATATTTTATTGATATGCCTTGTACAAAATGTATTGCAAAGAAATTCATATTCTTCAAGTAAATCTGGTTCTCAAGTAGATTAATCAAAATAAATAAATAATGCTACAATTATCACATCCATATTTTTTATGTTTGCATATTATCTCAACATTATGCTCGGATGACTTATTGCCATTCGTCAAAAATGAAAAATAAAACACAGAATAAACAAATTATTATTCATTGAATGTCATAGGTGATAATTATTTAACGCTAACAACTGAAAATATAAACTGTGTTGAGTATTAGGAAGCGAAGATACTTTGGCTGCCACATTTGAGATTATATTTGTAGACTTATATTGTATTGAAAGAAATTCAAAGGATGGAAATTACTCATTATGGAAGTGTTTACAATTTGAATAGTAACGATTACGGTATATTATGAATTGAAGTGTTTTCTTACATATTCAGTTCATCAGTGTTTGTAATTCTGCAAATCTCTGCCAATCAATCTTGCATTTAGAATGCTGAGCAAAGTATTGCTATACTTAGCGATATTCTTTAGCTATGCAAATATATATTAATTTAGCAAACTTGTTACTTGTGACGTCTCAATACAAATGTATTTTTTACCATAAAATTGATTATATGCATCATGTTGAGATTTTCTGCATTGATTTCCACAGTTGCTATAATAACTATGTACGTATACTATAATAACTATGCTATGTTATGGAAAATACTAATTTCTGTTTCTTTTTAATTCAATTAATCATTTGTTACAGTTTGGTTGTTACAAGAAATTATTTTTAAGAAAGCTATCTCACCTTGCAAAATATATATTTCGAAAGTGCCTTGTATTTTGTTGATCATCTTTATATTCCAACACCTTTTACAGCTTGACGTCGAATGATTGAACCATGTTCCATTGTAAAGGTAAATTACCTCAGGTCCAGGGGAAGATTTATTTCTCTTCTAAAACAAGATGGATATAGATCCTGAGATGTGACTACCGAAAGAAATGTTCAAAACGATATATTTAATGCTCGAATGCGAAGCTAGGCTAAGCTGTTCAAAAGTGAATTTAATGCGAAGGTCGAAGATGAACGATGGTGATGGTGATCATATGTAAGAGGAAAATAAACCATGGTGCATGGCGGAGCTAATGGGAAACTGAAAATTTCAATTTAATGTCGGATCCTTTGATTTCTGACTTTATTCCGTTATTCTAGCATGAAATCTCAAAGTGCCCCAAAAAAATTTGAAATCGCTCTAACGACAAAACGGTAACTGAAGATTACAATTTAATGGCGGATCCTTTGATTTCTGACGTTCTTCCGTCACTCTAGCATGAAATCTCAAATCGCCCCAAATCTTTTGAAATCGCTGTAACGGCCAAAAGGTAACTGCAAATTTCAAAATAAAAGCGGATTCTTTCATTTGGCAGCAAGACGAGTAAGTGTTAATGGTTTCTAACGGTTGCCGTTAACCGATTAATCTGATTTTTGGTCCAGGGGGAACTCCTGACCTAAGCATGCAATGTATGAAATTTGGTGTAAATCGGTGTAGTGGTTACCGATGAGTAGTCGGTACAGTCAGACATACACACACACAAAAACAAACAGCAAGGTTATCTCATTAATTACCTCTTCAACGTTTACAACCCTTTCGGTAGTTAATAAAGTTGAATTGTTGGAATGTTGAAAGAATTATTATAATATTTATTGAAATTGTTTATATGTTGACTTGTGTTGCAGTTTACAAAGAAAATTGGTTCCATTTTCAGTATAGACTGTATTATATTTGCATATGAAGAATTTCTATTTACTTTCGTACTTTTGTAAATTGTAACGCTAGTTTATGAACAAGCAGTTAGTTAGTTCTAGTAAGGAACGTTTTTCATATATCGATACATTTACAAGAAACAAGTAACTCATTTATCTAATGAGAGCTTAGCAAGACCCAACTAAACAACAAAATAAACTATTTGTTGGAAAAATACCGCTAAATCCTAATCAATGGTGTTGAACATAACTACATGCAAATCTACGTATGTAGGCAACTATATCATCGACTTTTTCAATGAATTACCACTCAACCCTAATCTATCTGATTTACTAATATGGTTTCTAAAGCCTACATTTCAACATTTATACTACGAACTTTCTCAGTAAAATGTTTCGATCAAACTATGATCATATTTAAAAGCAACCTATACCTCAATAAATCGTTTGAGACAGTGAACTTTCTGTGATTGGTTACAAATATATGCATGAATTTTGAAGGAAGATCAGACATGAGCTTAGATTTATTCCATTGTAATTCCAATTTTATTCTTCAAAATGAAATACGCCGGTATTCATAACTTTGGATATTCTACGTTATAATTATACCTAAGGAATCAATAATCTGCGCCATATATGCTGATAGTTTGAAGATGAACGAATATACGAGAATGATCGTACAAAATAAAACACATTTGTACGGCATGCTGATAATTGGGATTAAATGTCCTAGTTGTTTTCGTTTAAATCCACTCACAAGGATATTCGAGATGAATATTCAGTGGAATTAATGCAGGATGGAAAATGTAATAGCCTTAAAATTCGTTTTTCTAAATATTCTGTATGTGTGTTTAGTATGCAAAATTGACAGTTACACCCCATAATCAGCCAAAACATTTATCTCAAGGAAAAAATCTTTACGGACAATCTCTATCCATTTTTGTTGACAAATGTAGTGAATTTGGTGTAAGCGGTAAGCTGTATATGCAGCAATAATGAAAATATGAAGGAGAATCAGAAAGGAGTTTCAATTCATTCGTTCCATCCTTAGTTTAGCTGATACTGTTCACTGAAATTATCCTCAAAACCGTCCTAACATATATCTCCGTCAATATAATATCGAGTGTATGTGGTGTTCACCTGTACAACGAACATTACAAAGGTTGGTATTCCGATGATCTGCAAGGAAAATCAAAATTTCATTCAATCTATTTATAGTTACGTCTGACTACAAAGGTAAAACGCTTATAACTTCCCGGAATTATTGGAACCCGTTGATTGATTGTGATTAACATATCACCGTTTATTATATCTTTATTACTAACGGATATATCACAAAGTAGTTTAGGAACCGAAAATTGTAATTATATATGGTTTTACATTGTTTGTTTTCTCTATGTATGAATACACACCATTCTCTGAAAACGCGCGCACACGCACACACCAACGTTTGCAGAAAATTAATTAAAGTTTCAAATACATAAATAGGTTAGCTTCCAAATGTGCGCCCGGACTACTCCCAACAAGCCCTAAAATATATATTATTTTGTCATTCAATCCACATTTCTCATTTTGCAGGAAAGTTGAATTTTAGAAACAATTGTACTAACTTTAATGTAATTGTTTGGTGAAAATGAATAACCCCATATGAATTACAAGACAACCCAATGGTAAGGCTGAGTTTATATACGATTGTTTTGTAGTATGTATCTTATAATATACATACCTACAATTTCCAAAACATTTAAATATTAAATGATATCGAACGTTGCTAAATGCTTGGTAATACTCCGCTACGTAGAGTAATTTCTATATCGGCGGCAAAATTAAACAAAATCAAAATGTCATGTTATCAGCAACAGCATTTTCACAATCTGTCGCATTTTGACATCTACAGTAGTCAACTATAAATTCATAAGTGTGTCTGTACATTCGACAAAGAAATGCAATACAGTAAATACAAAACAAAGTTTAAATATTCTGCATTGTATGGAAGATATGCATTTATGCAATTAATGTAGGGATGCAGAGAGACAGGGTAAAAGGTGTATGCAAAAACTTATTTTTGTTATTTATATTTTTTGTTAGCTCACATGTTTAGCACAGGCTACGATTTTCTATTTGTTTGTACATTAATAATGAAAGTTACCTTTCAAACTTGAACAATTCACCGGACAAATGCTTTAAATTTTTGTTGTTTTGATTGAATGAATGATTGAATTTAGTTTACATATTGAGAATTTTTAATCATTTGTTTGTAAATTAATAATGAAAGTTACCTTTCAAACTTGAACAATTCACCGGACAAATGCTTTAAATTTTTGTTGTTTTGATTGAATGAATGATTGAATTTAGTTTACATATTGAGAATTTTTAATCAACGTAAGTCAGCTTTCTGTCCACCTATTCCTGTTATTTTAATATTTTTCTGAAAATGCAAGAAGAGTGGTTTGGATATTGCACACCTTAAATAAATACCAGCTATTTTGACTCACCAAGATCTCAACTAACTACAACAACGGGGCACGGAAAACCTGGACTATCGTGAAGTGTTGATATGTGTTAATAGGTAAGCAACTTATACATATTTGAAACATTGAATGCGCGGATTTGAGATATTTTAACCAGTATTATTTCTTCAATTTGAGGGTAAAATTTAGAAATAAGCCGAGAGTTTGCATATGACATGAAACAGTTCCAATACAATCTGCAAGGTGGAATAAATAAATTGTAACTAGCTAGCATTTTAGAAAGCAGTTAAATCCCAGTATTTGAATCCTGTAATGTCGAACTAAATGTGATTCATGTGTCACAGATTGATACCGATCCGTCGGTTAACATATTGTAGAACATATTGTAGACACTCTAGGGAAAAATAGACCGTAAGTACAGAACTGAGGTGACACAAAAATACAATCAATTATAGAAATCTGTAATCATTTTCCATTCATATCACAATCTTATTTATTGCACTACANAACATATTGTAGACACTCTAGGGAAAAATAGACCGTAAGTACAGAACTGAGGTGACACAAAAATACAATCAATTATAGAAATCTGTAATCATTTTCCATTCATATCACAATCTTATTTATTGCACTACAACAGTGTATATTTAATTAAATTCTCACTTAAATTTATTGAAAGCTGTATATTTCTGAAACAGTTACATAACTGTTAGTCATATGACTAATGTATATTAATGAATCATAACATTGAACATCTTTCAATTATTAAAATAACAATGGTTTAAAGAATCCACACCATATATACCCACGGTTTGAATGAATCACTAAAGTGTACGAATATATATACGAGAATAACATACAAATTATGTATATATGACAAGTTTTTATGGTTTGATGATGATGATGATGATGAGCGTTTAAATCCCAGGAATTTTCATTTAAATCCACCCACAAGGAGATACGAGTAGAATATTTGGTGAAATTTATGTAGGATAGAATAATAACCTTAAACTTTATTTTTAAAAATAGTCAGTGTACTAGAATGCCAAATTGAAAATGTATACTATAATCTGCTATGACGGCCTGGAAAATATCTGCACATTGATTTACTGACCAATCCGGTGAATTTTATGAGATGTCAGTCAATACAATATTGAGTATATATAGTATTCAAGTGCACAGCGAACATTTTTTAAAAAAAATACCACATTCTAGTTTTATTAATTCTTGAATGTTTCTCAATTCGCAGGAAGATTACAGGTATTAAGAGATTATTGTTGCATTAGTTTATAAATACCGTTGTACTATAATAAATGTTATTATTTATTGAAAATACATACTCCCATACGACTTGTAAAGAATTCAATTGTGAGGGGAGGTTTTTCAGAAAATATTCTTGTAACACTATAGCTTTATTTCAATTTCCAAAAAGAACTTCAAACGCAACTAGGAGGAACCACGGACCTGATACTTAAAACAATTTCCTACCGATAGTAACTTCCAGGTAGGCAGCAAACTCAAACAAAATTAAAATATCAAGTAGCCCACATTCTACATTTTAACAAAAAAATTATGTAATCTATAATTAATCAATGTAAAAGATGATACAGTACATGCGAAACCATTTTCATTTTACACATAATACAGTATACAAATGGATTTACATATGCAACATTGACAGCTTGAGTTTCTATCATTTAAAAAATATTCTGCCTTGTATGGAATCATTCAGAATATCCACTTATTGAATAATTGTAGAGAGTGCAAGAAATCGGGCAAAGATATATAAATAATAAGCTTACATCTTCGTAAGGTAAGAATCTCACCACAGCCTACGTTTTTCTAACTGTATGTAAATTAGCAATCAAAGTTACATTTCACGCAAGAGCATTTCAGTGAAAGCTCGATTCTACTATTGTTTATTTTATGTTCACCTATTCCAATTGCTTTAATACTTTTAATGAATACAAGAAAAGTAGTAGGGATAATCCATAATTTAAATAAACGTAAAGTTGTTTTGACATATGTATGGCACAATAAATTGGTTATTAAAATAAAAATGAATATTCGTACATGTTCTCGAGTTTGGAATATACTACGAAAAACGAGGTAACATCAGGTCTTACAATTCCCCGTCTAGTACATAGTTCAAGACAGTTTTAACTGTTAGCCGTGGTTTACCACGTCAGAAAGCCCTGTTAAAACCAATTCAAAATTTTGTTCCCTTTCATAATTAACTTTGTACCTATTTTGTTTCTTGGCTATGGTTTGACGTCGATCATGGAAATGTTCTACTATGCTAAGGAAGCATGTACACTTAGTTAGA
>JAHZMV010001432.1:0-12499 GCA_027743765.1 Coecobrya sp. COE2 | reverse complement strand
GTGGATGTATAATAGTTTCTATGAAATGGGCTCAAGTACGGGAAAAGGACGACTGCGGTAGCTGTATGCTTTACGTTTTGTCTGAGCAAAATTAGATCTTTGCATAAGAAAAAGCATATTATTTTGTACATATTGGGACATGACAATTTAAATACTCAGTTTACATTTTGTATATTTAGTAGTAGTATTCGGTAGTATGCACTTATGTAAAACTATACCACTCTTCTGTGATAGATTGATTTAGGAAGATGAATAAAGGAGATGAACGTGTTCACAATTGTACGGACGTGTATTTACATTATTACGCGTGTGAAAGTCATCCATCCAACTTACTCTAAGAGTTGCATTTGAAAGGTTGCCTGATTTGCTTTATTATACTTAATTTACGTTATGATTGCAATATTATTGTATAGGTATTTTCGTGGCCGGATGGATCAGTTTATAAGTATAAACTTACTATGAATGCCTATGCGTATTCGTTAATTTATTTCATGTTCTCTATCTGGTGAATTAGTAGTGTAGGAGAAGATTAGGAGAGCGTAGGGAAAAGAATTTATATGTAGCAATGCAAGGGAAGTAGCCAAAATTGTTTGTTCGTTGTTGCCTGTTTATGTTCTTGATCGTAAACGTAATTTCTTCGGATAGAGGATTGGGTTTATTACTTCCATATAGATTCTGGTTCATAAAAGGACACTTCATTGTGTCTACATTATATTACATGTACTGTGTGCACACTACAGATACCTGAATGAAGCCAAGGAGAGATTTACGTTTGTTGCTTTGCGTTATATCAGTAGTAGTCGGACATTCATACATGTGCACATGGACACAGAAGTTCACCGTCACCCCTCACCGTCATCATCACTGCCAGCAGTTCATGTACGTTCACAGCAAACTCATTGATCTGTTGTAGTTGTGATACTATGTCGCAGTCTCGTGTATAATATGTTCACATTGAAGATGTACAAGACACGTATATTTTACGGATACGCAGTTTAATATTGCTGGCTGGCAGTTATCTCTGATGAGCTGACTCTCTGTTTATGTTGTGATGTGGCAATAGCGAAGAAGCTACACAACTCACATATACAATCCAATAATATCCAGTATATTATAACCACTACTTGTGAGAGACATGATCGTCGTGAGAGAAGAGGAAGGATGATGTTAAGTATGATATTTACTTTAAATAAGGCATGTCATAACCCATGGATGTTGTGTGGTATACAGACACAACAGTAGTGTTCACATATTTAACAAAGTCAATTGAGAAAAAGGAGAACGATGAACGCTCTTGCTCTTGCGATCTTACTTAAATCAGCATGTTTCCCTTTTCCATCCAATCCAAACTGATTTGCGTGTTGATTGCTCTCCTATTATTTACTCACTTTGTACTTGTTGGTTGGTACGAATGTACGAACGAGTATGAGTATTTTATAAGCACAAATAGTGTGTGATGCTTGCTTCGAAATATAAAAAAAAGAAAAAAAGGACGTGTAGAGCACAATATATAAACGAATACAATGATGAAATATCACACAATGATAAAAAGATTTTCAGCTATATGGGATTGAATTTCATTTGTTTGTGAAATGTTAAACAAAATTTGAGTTTAACTATTTTCCACTACCAACATATAAAAATGAACGCGTGCACAAATGTATAGTTCAATTCGACATTACAACACACACATAATATAATTGCAAACATTGCGATTAAAAGAAGAAGGGCATATTTGCAGAGTTCACTCACGACAAGAATAAAAAAATAAAATATTGAGTTAGATTGTCAATTGCTATCAATTTGATGTGGGTTTAAAGTTGTTACGCATACATCATACTCTTTTTTATGAAAATGCTTATTTGGTTAGCCTTGTTGGATTGAATTTTCAAAATAACTCCTGAAAACTAAGGGAGTCAGGCAAATGTTTAAGAAAGGGAAGGTAGAGATTTGGAAAGATCATGCAAAATAGATGTTTCGCTTTCTTTTGGCTTTTACATTTAGGTTTAGTTAGGATAGGACCAAGATTATTCAAGATTTAAGACAATCTAGAAACAAAGAACATCATAATAATAAGCAAGTATTCTTGTCAATGCCAATTATATTTCAGGTTTTCTTTTTTGCAATAATTGAAAACATTTCCAATAATGTAAATGATATTTTCCTTACTTCCAGCAAATTGATTGATTCATTGATTGTTAATAAGAATAATTATCGCATTATAATGCATTATATTGGTTAACAATTTACTGGTGAAATACATAATACTTTACGAAACATGTTGATGTTAGGAATGATGAAACTCTGATTCATTCACGGGTACGTGTACAACATCGTACAGCGCCACGTTCCCTTGAAAGCATTCTTTTGTTGGTTTGTCTTGTCTCCACCACATATAAATTTTATATACACATTTACCTTTTTTGCTTAGTAATAATTTGGGTGCGACAAAAAGTATTCCTCTAAACACATAGCCCTCAACGATGACGCTGATAAAACTAAAATTTCCACAATTCCAGCTGGAAAACTCGAGAGAGAACTTTTCAATTGCATCATACTATCTTCCAAACGAATTTTTGCCAACGTTGCCACCACCGTAATAATGACGCGTAGGCTTATACAGCGCAAACACGGAACAGGCAGGGCCACAGAGACCACGCTGAAATGAGTCAGAGAAAATTACGGAAACCAAAATTGTGCGCAACGCTAAGGATCTAAGTTTTATATATTCGGTTTTTCGATATTCCCCGACAATATTCAAAAAACGTTTTTTAAAGTTATATTGGTAGTCTACTATGTACTTGTTTCATCCATATTAAGACTATATTTCTAACATACTTTCATTAAACATACATATTATTACCAATGAACATTTTTTGTGGTTCATCTTGTAGCACATTTCTATCTTACCAAAAGCATCCTACAAACTCACAACGAAAGAGAGAGAGAGAAAGATGGTCAAAATGCCAAATGTGAAATCGAAAGAGAGATGTTCTACGTATGGCTAAAAATGCAACGTCTGCTTCTCTGTCGTCGGCTTCGGTTTCATTCTTTAAGTTTACTTGTTTGGTCTCTCCCTCATGTCAAGTTGGGATATCTGCATTACCGTCTGTCTGGTTTTGCTTTGCCACTCTAGTCTCCTCTGCACCATTTTTCGAATAACATCATGCTACACACAGATGCATATTATAGGTTTTTAGTAATAATATCAACGCATTTGTTTACCATGTAACATGAAATCCAACAAGTAGTGGTTGTATAAAAAGGAGTATAGGTGTATGGGTATAAAAAAAGAGTTAAAGTGTAACTCTGTAAAAAGAGATCGTTTACTTTTGTACACGGTTACAGTATGGTGTATAGAATGAAGCGATGTGGTGGTGGTATATCTTACAAAACTAACGCAGCTCTCTCATCTTTACAAACAGCAGCAGAATGAAGCTCACAACAACAGCCACGCAGTTTTTTCCTTCATCCAGCACTGCAGTCCCCACATTAACCAATGAAAAGCTAGACTACGTGGTTCATTCGACGTTTCATGAAATTACATTTCGGAACAATCTTCCTATCATCCATTCAATATATTGACGCGGTTGTAGTGTAATGTTATACAAAAATATATGCTACATTATACAAGTTAGCAGAGTGTGTTCAAAAGACGACTTAGCTTTTTACATGTTGCTGGCTCGTACAATAAATATCACACGTTATAATGGCATATCTCACTATACATTTACATATTATAACTTTTGTCCTTACATTTTAGATTGGTTAGAATAGTCGTTTGCTCAAGTATGCTTTATCCTTTCAAGCATCATTTGCCTTAACTTTTTTCACTATCGTATCTTTTGCACAAGAAACTAACAACAACTAGAGACGTAGCATAACGCATATAACGTGTAGCAGGACACAAGTTTTGTGTTTTTGTTTAGACACAGATAATGCATGGCCAATATGAAAATGAACAATAATGTTTATATTATTGCCAAATACTACTAACAAGTGATTATACCGATTGCCATTAAAACAACCTTCCATTTTCCTTCCGTTGTTGTTGCTAGTATCGTTTTTTCTGGATTCTACGATACAACGACGTACGATAATACGTATTTTAGCAGAGGAGTTGCCGTTTTAATGTAAGGTTTGTTTATGAAAGTAACGCTGCTGGATAGCAGAAACAGGATGAGATGAGTTTTTCGTCTTTGCAGTAATAGTAGAGTTGCTTATAATGTACTATTATTGTTGTCAATTGGGTTGGCATTTATCCTTGCTCAGGCGAATATCATAATATCTTTCATGATAACCAGAAGAATGAAGATTGCAGACGAATTAGAATTTCCTCTTCATTACAATATTCATTGTAATGGACAATAAATAAGAATGAGAGATTATCCAAACTGCCTTCCTTACCTAGTAAACACGAATATTATTTTTTAAACATGATCAATGATCATATTAGTAGCACCCACATCATCACCCTGTATCTGATCTAATGGCTCTTGTGTGGACGCTCTGTGCTGTCGTTGTTGGAAAGAAAATGCCAGTCACCACGGGCCACGAGTAAATAAAGATCGCGTTGTATTAATATTCGTCGCATTTTACAAGGTTGAATATGTAGAGTATTGCGTAGTCAGTCACGAATGAATCATAAACAATGTTTTTGACGTTACCTAAAATAAACAAGTAGCTGTATATTATGTTACAGTTTATAAGCTGTCATTAAAGTTGATTGATATATCAATTTTCACCTCAAGTTAAATATGGATGAGTAAAGCAAAAAAAAAATCCACAAACACATATAATTAACGCATCCCAATCATTCCATACATACATATATTATATCAAAACATAAAGGTAAAGTGTTTATTCAAGTATGTAATGTATCTCCATTTCTTAACGTCCGATACCCCGTCCATCATTCAATTCAACCAAGCTAACAACATCTCTTGCGTTTCCATTGCCCTTCACATGATCCCAGCTATCATCACCAGAAAGAATGCAGCCATCATTACTTTATCTTATCCAACACCTTGTTTGCATTTCACAGTAGCGCAAGGTGATGGTAGTCGGGACACGGAAAGAGAAAAATCAATGCATTAGTATATCTGGCAATTAATAAGAATGTACAAAAAGGAGCATTTACGTACAATACACATAGTTTTCCTTTCGTCTAACCTATTGCCGTCGCAAAAAAATGCGTATAGCAGTGGCAATCACCACCAGCTTATCTTCGTCTTAAGGAATTAAAGTAACCAACATTCAAAATATAAAGAAGCATAAACTATTTAGTGGCATTTTCCTCTAAAAATCCAATGATACATGATACGAGTATGGGGATTTGGAATTCGGATAACAAAAGTAATAAAATGATGATACTGTCAGTATTATTATAATGAGCTATGTGCAACAAAGTCTTGTGAACTTTCAGGAGTAAGCCATCTTGTACGCCACCACACGAGTTGCAAATAAGTCACACATTGAAATGTGCTGATGATGATAAGTATGTGGCTATATCGCCCCACCAAAAGAGTTCACGGGATGTACAAGTATGCAGTGTAAAGATGATACTTCATTTCATTTTGCTCTCTTACCACCACATCATCATCAATTTTTAAATACATCTGGTACACAAAATTCATCGATATTATTTACACACGTCCAATGGGGAAAAAACTCCACAAGTCAAATGTATAATTTACACTACACAAAACATGCGTCGAGGTAAAATGTAAAAGGCCAGAGCACATAACTGAAAGGTGTATTAGTACAAAAATCTTTAGTAATAAGCAATTGGATGTAATAGGAATTGGCATTCACATGAGATGCATGCATGCGAGCAACGTGCGCTTTCAAAATCTGATACATTAACGTGTCTTTTCACCAACTACACATTTTATTACGCGGATATATAACATAAAACGTTATGTGCAGCTTCATACAAAAGTTGCACGTTTACTTGCTGCTACTCCCCTGGCAAGGATCTGGTTCTTTGTTTTACGCATAGTGGAGTTTTCGATATGTACTTTTTTGTCAGTTTAATCCAAAAGCGTGAACATCTGCATAATGCAGTATACCTGTGCAACATATCATTATAGTGTAGTTGGATATACCTATATTCGTAGATTGAATATTCGGGAATAAACACGATCGGCTAAAATTATGTTACACTTTGTAGAAGAAATGCACATTGCGTATCTAAAAAGCAAAATTCTAACGGAATAATAATAATATGTATATTCATATGTCGTCGTACTTTTTTTTATCTTTCACAACAAATCCATATTTTCCTTTGGATTCTCAGGTTATGATCCTATCACAACAACCATGCATGGAGGACATTGTCACATAAACACATAAAATATATAGTATGAGCTGATGTTGATAAGGGGTGCATTTTTTTAGGAATTGTCATTCGAATTTAATAATTTTACTGCGTAGAAAAGACTACTGGGTTGAAATTGAGATATTCTTGAGCAAACGAAATGGCATTGGATACGATCCTCCTGTCCAGTTGTTTATGGTCATCATAAAAAAGAGAAAAGACTATACCGTGTACGTAAAAATGCACATAATAGCAATTAAATTAGATTTGGGGTCATAAACTGTATCAACTGTGCATTATTAGAATGCAGAAAATTATACATCATAAATAAATGTATAGGAGTAAAAAAGTAATTTTATGCTAAAATTACTAAAATATTTTAATTTAAACAACATTATGTCGATAAATGTTCGTTACATAATGCGAAAGAATATTAAAAGAAAGTAATATATGTAAATACGCTAATTATATTTATTTTTCATACTAAAAAGTCAAGGCACTACACTTTTCCCTATATGTAGCTTTCTTCCAGCTATTTGTCCCAAATTCTCAATATCGTCTAATACATTGGTATTAGTACTACCAATACTGTCCTCATCTATATTCAGTGTCTGTAACAAATCAGCTCCTCCCCCGCAACCAAAGAAATCAAATTCTTCTTCATCTGCCGCATCCCTAGAATTATAAACTTCGGCAAGATCAGGAGGTGAAGCGTCCTTTAAACCCGCTAATTTTGCCTTCGCTAGACTTTTCTTGCTTTGCCGTTTTGAAAGGCCTGTACTTTTATTGCAGCACCTTCCTGCTTGTGAAGGTTGAACATTCCCCTTCTTACAACCTCCAGAACCACCACAGCAGCCACTCCTGTCCCCCTTTTGTGTATCACTGGCTTCACCATTAATTACTGCAAGCTGTTCCTTGACTTTACTACTTTTCCCTACGCCAAGTCTTGGAAGGCTTATTAGCACTACCAATACTGTCCTCATCTATATTCAGAGTCTGTAACAAATCAGCTCCTCCCCCGCAACCAAAGAAATCAAATTCTTCCTCGTCTGCCGCATCCCTAGAATTATAAACTTCGGCAAGATCAGGAGGTGAAGCGTCCTTTAAACCTGCTAATTTTGCCTTGGCTAGACTTTTCTTGCTTTGACGTTTTGAAAGGCCCGTACTTTTATTGCAGCACCTTCCTGATTGTGAAGGTGAGGGTTGAACACTCCCCTTCTTACAACCTCCGGCACCACCACAGCAGCCACTCCTGACCCCCTTTTGGGTATCACTGGCTTCACCGTTAATTACTGCAAGCTGTTCCTTGACTTTACTACTTTTCCCTACGCCAAGTCTTGGAAGGCCCTTATTCAGTCCTTCCAGTAAAACACAGGCTTTGCATAAATCTTGAGATGATATATAATTGCAACGCTTGCAAACCCCCTGCGTAGGCATCTTTACTCCTTCTCGAATGGATAATGCTTCACCTTAAAATCACGAGGGAGAATTCAACATTTTATTAAACTGCATACTTTACAGACGAGGTAATCATACTGTATAATTGCTACTAATTGAAATACCTAAGGAAAGGTCAAATGATATCATTTTACTAACACTTACTTGACGTGTATTTAAGGCAATCATGCGTTATCAGTAATGCTACTTACGGTAGTGATATTAGTACATCGTTGGAGCCTTGCCACATCACCTCTAAGTAGGTTCATTAAAATGGTTTCAGCTACATCGTCAGCATTGTGTCCGGTAACTATTTTATCGACTTTTAAAAGCATTGCTCCTCTATCTAAAGCCTGCCGACGAAATACTCCACAGAATGTACAATTGTTCTTCCTTCCAACCTATAAATGAAGACAGGATTACAAACTAGAATAATCATGTATCTTTTTCAACACCACTTAACTTTAAGCAAAGTTTGTAGTACCTCTCGAACAATGTCGTCCATTGTCCAGCCGTAAAGATCTTTATACGAGAATATTTGAAGGGGAATTTCATATTGAATCTCATTTCTTTTCACAGTCTCCAAACTATCATCTCGATAACCTATAAAACAAATGAGACATGTAACAAAAATCAAACTCACATCAATTATTTAGTGTACTAATAATACCTCCACCAACCTGTAATTCCTTCATCCACAGAAAGTAAGACGAGCTTTAATCCGTAATTGTAGCGTTCATTTAAAAGTTTCATCACGTACGCCAAAACCGTCGAGTCTTTTCCTCCAGACGCAGCAACAGCCACAAAGTCTCCATCTTTAAATAAATTATTTTTAACTATAGTCTCATGCACTTCATCTTCAAATGCTGCAAAGAAACAAGGCTGACACAAGGTTTCCCCAGTTTTAGGTCTCTGAAAAAAATATCAATCAAGCAAACCTGAAGGTTACTACAAAAGACAAACCACAGAGCAAACATCATTTACAATAAAAGTTACCATCCAATTTAAAATCTGCATACCTTCATCGAGGCCTTATTTCCACAATTTTTTGCACACTCCACCATTTTCACAAAACTGACACCCACACACTATCACAAGTCGGTAGAAAGAAAGCTAATTATTATAAATGTGTCACAAAAATATGTTTGCAGTTTCATATACCATTAAATTATCTGCCAAGATAATTAAAATTTAACTTTTTTGAGAAAATCAACACAGATTTCACGTGCATTTGTGTACGTTTACACCAACACATGTGTCAAGTGAATGGTGCCGCTATATACAGCACGTATTTTACTACCCCACATGTCTTGTTGTCTATGCACACATGCAATAACCAGAACAAGAACATATTACATTATCACTAAATTGATGAAAATATGAGCAGGTAAGTATGTTATCAACAATTTTCGAACTCATGATAACACGATTGGATGCAAAAAACCGTTAGAAATTAACCGTACAACTAAAACAAAGAAAGGTAGTTTGTTAAAGAGTTGTGGTTAGATGATACAGTACTTGGTGTCTGTGTTGCTCCTTTCACCCTATATCTTTTGAGTTTTCATGTAAGTGTTCAGGTGAAAGCTTTCATTATGAAATACCAGTATTGGCCTTTTCGATATAACATTTTTAGCCTCGGTTTGAACTGTTTAAAAAGCTTTGTATTTATTCTATATGCATATACAGTGATAATTTATCTAGGTTTAGGATTAACTGGTATTAAATGTTAATTGGTGTATGTAACTAAACTTATGAGATAGGAAGGAAAGGTGGTAGGGAAAGCTATTCTTTTAGAAAAGTGTCCAAAAAAATTGATCCAGTTATTGTACTCGTTTTTTACCATTAACAATTCAAACTTTTTATTCCTTTTAAACTTTGGAAATTTGTTCAATTTACATTTTGTAAAGGCAATAGGTTATACAATAAGTAACAATTAGTAGTCACTTTTTGAATATAGCTAACAAAAATATATATAATATTCTAAATCTTCATTTCTGCCAATTGTGTCTGCAAAATACAAATATGCATATCGTTTCATAATGATCTAATCGAATATCCTTACATCTAAAAATGATTCATCAAATAGCTTACATTATCCCCATCCTTCACGATCTTATCGATACGAAGGTAATTTCCTTGCTTAAGAATTTTCCAATACATAAAATTCTCACAATTTCTGTCAACTCGAACTTTCCAAATTAATGCAGCAAAGTTATTCAAATGTCGTAATTCTTTGCTGAACGACCTTTTCTACAAGAGACAAAATATTAGAGAGTAAGTAAGCGATATTCAAGGTAGTTAAATATAACGAAAAAGGTTTGATTAATTCTGCCTAACCGGTTCATTGTCAAATGATTCACCCTTGATTCCTATTTTGTCAATTGTAGTGAATCCACATATATATTTACGGACATTTCCCAACTCTCCTTGTAAGAAATGTTTGTAGAATCGAGAATAATCCCGTTCTATTTCTTTGATCAATCTGCAAAATTGTGAAATTAAGCAATAAGAAAAAATTAAATATTTTGATATGAAGGTAGGTCCATCCAAGAATAGTTAAGTTTAAGTATGTATATATCTTTACGTTAGCTTGACCATAATCGCTTGTTTCTTTCCTCGAGTTTCTTGTTCTGCCTCTTTAGATATCGATTGGTATTTCTTAAAGGCATCCCTCGCGTTTTTCTCATTATTTTCCTTTTTAATCTCCAGAATAGAAAAGCGACTATTTCCGCCATTCCTCTCAATAGCATCTATCTGTGATTCGTAGACAATACATATTCCACCAATTTCCAAATAATGGATGGAGAACAACGTGTAAGAGTCGCCGCTCTCGGAGTCACCTAACATATAAATTAATTAAATCGTACTCAAGAGATAAGCTTTTATTTATCACATTCCACATAATGTCTTTATAAACACTTCCCCCTTGAATTGGTTTAACGGATATACATTATGCCTTACCTTCAGTGCTTGTAAGGTATGATTCCAATTTAAGTCCAAATAATGTGTTAGCTTGTAATCTAGCATAGTATGAAGCTGCTTCTTCCTCATTATAATAACGTAAATCCAAACATTCCATTCCATCTGTAGTTCCTAGTTCGATCTTTGCTAAAATCTCTCTAGATCCCTGCTTATCGCTTAGTACCTTTATTAATTCAACAATTGTTCTCCGATTCGATGTTATCAGCACTCTAAGCCAAAAACATATAATATTTTTTAGTAAATTATTAAAAAATTAGTAATTTTGAAAGTATAACCGTTGAAAATCAAAGTACTTACTTATTCGGTGGAGTTTTAAGCTCATCGTTTTTATACATTTGACACAGAAAGCGAATCGCTGGTGGCCAATGGCTTCGCTCAGATATTTTGATATCTATTGAATTTATTTCGTCCATACTTGTTCCTTCATTTATAAATTTCTCAAATCTACTTTTATTCAAGAATGGCATTTTGCTTTCATGACCCCCATTTACAAGATTTTGCAATGATGTATCTGCAAAACCATCAGCATCCTTCTTGTAATTACTTAAATAATACCCAAGAATTTTGGATTTAAAGGCCATTTTATTCTTCACGATTCAGTTTGCACAAATCACTGTGATATTTAATGTGAGTAACAATATGAGACTTAATGAATACTGTTTTCACTTCGTCTTTACTTGCTGGTTCCTGCAACTGGTTTGACTGGAACAGAGTGATAGTTTGAGTAAGTTTACTAGAATTATATATCTTGCTTTTCTTACATTTAACCCTGTCCTTTGCAAAGAATCGTTTTTCTTGTTGTTGTACATTCCATACAAACGTATGAAATGACTTGCAAAAATGGTTAGTAAAAGAATTCATTACGTTTCAAAGTGTTTACCACGTTCAACTCACAATTCGGTTGTCTGAATGAGTAATCAAAGACAACGTTTTTGTTTGATAAGGTGGGACTGGACTTGCAAAAAAACGTTATTCATTTCATTCACGAATCAATAATTTTGGTACGACTAGCTTTCGTTGGATTGAACAGTATGGTAGGTAATCTGAAACATTTATTGAGACTTATCTTGTACAGCTCGTGATAAATCCGGAAATTTAATGCAATAAATTATTTGTCGCGAGTGACTCATGGCTTCCATATACATTGATGAAGCCAATTGTTCTAGTACTTTCGGATAATCATAAATAAGCCACTGTGAAATAACGGCATGTACTGTATTTGCATAAAGTAATTAACCAAATTAAGATTTGGTAGATAATTCTATTGATAAAATAACAACAGCTCAGTCAGTGACTAACTCAACTTTTAGCATTTGATGATAATTGGCGAACTAGCATATCATTCAACTAAGGTTTGTATTTTATATTTGGTAAAGCCATTCAGGTCAATTTTAAAACAATCGTTTCCTGATTTTGCATCAAAATAATATGCCAAATGTAATGATAAATCAACATACATGCACTTGCACTGTCATGTTGGTTAAGATTATTGCACTGTGTATTTGCAACAAACAGAAAATGTATAGGTATTACTTTATCAGTGAACTGATAAGAATATGAGTTTATGTTATCAACAATTTTCGAGTTCATGATAACACGATTATATGTGCATAGTATGCACTGCATACACAAGTACCGTTGGATGGAAATTATCGAGAGAACAAAGCATGAGTAAGAATTGGGGCAAGATGATACAGCGTTGGTATTGCTCTTTCCAGTGTTGTATATTTCTGAGTCAGAATTTCTGACCCTCTATGAAGT
>JAHZMV010001431.1:0-26278 GCA_027743765.1 Coecobrya sp. COE2 | reverse complement strand
ATTGTTTTCATTTAAATATTAATTATCATCGCTTTCAACTGATCATCAACCTTTTTTCGCAGTGGTTATCTTCAAGACTTGGGATACGTAAATAACAGGTTTTATAAAGGACTTCGGGGGTGGTGCAGGTAAGTTTTATGTATTGTTTTTGGTAGTTTGATAGATAATTATAATTTAATGATGGATATTTTTAAGCGGATAAATTAACTTACGTGATCAGCATGGACTGATTTTCCTTATCTGGAAAGAACAATTAAAAAATCGGCATTAACTGGTGTATTCATCATGTTTGATAGTTTAATTAACGTTGGGGTTGGTTAAATGCATTTTTATGGTCTTCGATCATATAAATTTTAAGGATTCATTCATCCAAGATTACAGTTAAATCTGTGTAGGTAATAAGTAAATTGTGTGGTAGAAATCGGCATAAAAATATTTAACTTTTTTAAGGAGTGGTGTCATTTTAACTTGTTTGCTTTTTCTGTCGTGGTCTGAGTATTGACGATATGGATGCTGAAAATATTATGTTTTTCTTATATTTTTAGAAACGAGCAAGATGACGCATATAATAAGAATTTTATGCTTTTTCGCTATCAATGTGATGTTTAAGTAGTAAAATATGTATGATTTCCAACGGCTGCAAGTATCGTTTTTAGTTAGGTACTCTCATTTTTTTAAAGAAAAAAGCTTGTTTACTTAATGACGTTACGGTTGAAGATGGTGGAAGGATATGAATCATAAGGTTGTAATGCATTCGTCACCGTTACTTATCTAAAAATGAGCTTTTTATGGAATGTTCATCGATTCAGCTTGATTTTTTAGCACAAGTTTGTTAGTCATGTTAGTTTAGAGAATGGCTGTAACGTAAATTTTTTTTGGATACAGTGGAGAAGATGAAGGTGAAAGTAAAAGATGAATTGTGTAAGATTATTATTATTCTTCACTTGTACATATGCATAATACGCTAATCGAGAGTTGCCCACTCTCAATGTTTTTCTAAATTAGCAAACGCCCTTGTCTAGTCGGTTTGCTCTGCAAAAAATCTGTCATCTTCCCTAATGCATGGCATCCATCGTCAGCCGAAACGCAACGGAAACATTTCACTCCCCGCATTTTTTCCCCGTTTAGCCGGAAAGAATTAGCCACGGAAGGCATAGAAAGGCAGACCGTTGCTTTCTTGCCTTTTATTTGTTTTAAATGGTACATATTTAAGTTATACAGAGCGCATACCTTATTATATTACAATCACGAGCTCTTTTTATCTTTTTGCGATAGATAAGGAATAATACTTACATATTATTATTAACATGAGGAAACATATAAAGCATAAAATTCCTTTAGCAGATCCGTTATTTATAATAGGCAATGGGATAAGGAAATATGCAAAAAAATATAGTACGAAATTTTTAGATACATAAAAAGTCATTTCAAGTGACAAAGTATACAAGCCCGAGAAATGTATGGATATAAAGAGCATAAAAAATTTTAAACCCAAAAAGTTGAGAATGTTGTGCCGAAGAACATTAACATTTTTTTGAGATGGTGCTCTCCTTTAGGAAAAGTTTAGGAGAGCATGATCTTGTCAAAAAAATACGATACGATTTTTGTTCATGTCGAGGTGTACATAAAATTCATGCATGCGGTCGTTCATGAAGTGAAGGCAGTTTGTTTTTTCACACTTCTCATGATTTGTTACTGGTGTTGGTGCAAGTGTGCGGCTTGTGTGGTTTACTGCTCTCTGTGCTGCTGCTACTACTAGCATTTCTGATCTTTCTCTCTGCTAGTGGGAAACCAAAAGCATAAAGTAGCGATGTGGTATTTAATAGAATTCACACATTCGTAATAATAATGCATAATGTAAGCAAGTAGGAGTAATATAAGCTTAGGTGTGTGTATCTTTTTTGGAATTAGTAAAAAATACAGGCTTGAACTCCCCCTTTGATCGTATAGACACCACACACACTCACCCTGCCCGCATACATGAATGTATATAATAATCTCTGTCCTTTCTGGCTAGCAGAAAGGATGAAAGTATGTGGAAAAATAAATGCCATGTGCCATATCCATTTTCATAACAACTTGAAGAAAGAATTGTAGCCTTTGAGAGAGAGAGTAGTCAATAGTTGAGAGTGTATGATCTTTTCAGTCTGTTTTTCTTAGCTGACTGAGATGCAGATGCTCTCTTTTCCTTTTCTTTCAATCTCTTCAACCACATAATCATATTTATTGCAAGTATTGCGTGGATCTATCATATTTATGTTAAATGCATATTATTACAAGCTCGTCATTAACTCATCTTTCTCTTAAAAACTTACAGTTTCATTTCCGGAATGTTTAAGAATTAGAGGCACATTGCCAAAAGAAATCCTTGTAAATAAGAAAAAGTTTATTTTCGGACACATAATATATACACCACTACCACACGTACCTCTCATACCCATTTTTGGACAGGGTGTATATAGATTATTTATATGAAAAAGTATGAAATAGTTTTGGTAAGCTCGCTTCATATTAGTCAGGTACATATGTATCAATCTGTATTATATACTCACTTGTAATTACATTTAACTAGGCATGTTGTTAAGTCACTATTATCTAAAATGCTCTCTCTTCTTATCTTCCACTTAACATGAATGCAGTACTAGTAGTGGAGTGGATGAAAGCATCTAGATATTATGCCCGCATTGTGAACAGTTTACAGAAAATCCGTGAAAAGTGCCACAAATTCTGGAATAGTCTCTTCATCATACGCACTTTTCTGCTATCTTCTATCCATCAAAGTAGGTAAATAGCATTTGCCCAACTTTGCCGTACTTGATACACGATAATTATGAAAGCATTAAGGTATATATGTAGACTCTACTTGTTTTAAAGCTTGCCCCATATTACTATTAATTCAGTTTATATCCTTTCTATTCGTCAACTATTTTCTCCTCGTCTCGTCAAATTGCTCATGAAAGCAGGGTTGGAGGAAGCAGAGAGAATACTTAGTAAATTAGGGAAACCAATTTGAGTATGCATGAAATTGGTTTGCATATTTTATGTATCAGAACAGAAGACTGTGTTGTCAAATATCAAAACATTTTAGTGTCATAGAATGAAATAGAAAATGTAGTGCACTCTATACTATACGTGTCTATAATAATAAGCATAAATATTATATACCTTTCTTTGATTGCCCTCTATGTAAGATATCATTTTCCATTCCGTTTAATCCTTACATAGTTCATCTCTGTTCAGAAAACTCTTGTGTACACTTATGTCTAAACTGATTTTATATGAATGAATGAACAGAAAGAAATTTTGCCTGAACAAAATAGGTATCTATTTACGTCAATCAATCACGAGGAAAATATTTTTTAAACAATTTTACTTCTTGCTCAAGTTGACAGATGATGTTGCTTCTGATTATCCCTTTGAAATAAAGTAATTCATTCGGCAAATTATTGTGGAAGGAGCTTTTCCTGACATTATGACATGGATTTTCTGCTAGTAACCTGCTGTGCCGTAATGTAGCATTAGGAATAAATGCATTGTACCACCTATGGGAGCAAGTAAAAGTTGCATCACATTGACGGAATCCGATGATTAATGGTTCAGAACATCGGAAAAGTTTGACTTGCTTAAGTTCTACTGTTTTACTCTTTACTTTTGGTGCAAACTCTGCTCCCAAAACTATCTGCTACTCTACAAATGTATAGTGTTAAATTATTGCAAAACTCTATTCTGTTCTGTTCTCTCTCGGTATGTCTAGCAACCGATTGCTTTGAATAATTTTTGGGTGTTTGACGAAGCAAATGACAAATATACCGTCCACCTGCCACTTTTCGCGACATCACAAATAATGATCTTTCTTCGTTTTTTCCTCTATGAAAATTATTATTACATTTGTACCATAGTTTGTCTACATGCATGCTCCTCTGCTGTTCTTTTTAATAAAGGCTGTCGTCGTCTGTATCTGCTATTTTGTTTCTTTTGCAGATCACGATGCTCCTCTGCTTCTGCTGAGGTACGAAGAATATTTTTCTGTTTTGTGTCGAGTGTCATTTCATTACTTTCTCGTTGTACTGCATTCCATTCTTTTCATAATGATGAGACCCACAGAAGAGATACATATTTGATTTTATGTACTTTAATGTTGTACATCTGGCACTGTTTCACAAAAATTTTATACATACTCCTATAAATAACGTTATGGCGAGCGATTTACTCTCTACTTTAGTGCAAATTTTGTTAGGTAAAGAGCTTGGTTTTCCTAAATATCTTGTCGGTGTAGCCTAAAATGAGGTGTCATGGGGGTTGATGATGACCTTTTGATAACATTACTAATTCTAAGTTGGATCCAGAACACCTCGTATCGAATAACCCTTTAATGAGATTTTTTTGACCGTATAATTCGTTTTAGTAACCTAATTATAACCTCTAATTTTTATGAGACCTGCTTAATGTATAATAATGTTCAGTTGGAAAATACAAAAAGTAAAATCATGAGCAAGTCTTTGCAAAGCTTTGTTTGCATTTTTCAATTTGCATTGCACAATAAAATGTAGTATTTGTTCTAAATTTTTACTCGAAATTTTCATATGTTAGTGGAATATTTATGCCACGGTCTACAACACAAGGGTGTTAATCGTGCAGGAACATGATAAATTTGGATACAATGTTTGTTCAAAGCCATTTGTATTCATAATTATATTAGAAGAAATAATTCAGCAATTTTTCAACTTACTTGTTAGCATGTCACAGTATGCTCCATCAGAGATCGCAAAAATATGTGGTGGTACTTCATTCCTCCTTCTCCCTTTGTAGATTTGGATCACACGGTTAGTATAAATAGGATATCGTTTGTAGGGATTGATGGCAACACAAAACAGTCCGGAGTAAGTCTGAAAATTATATGTCGCAGAATGCCATGAATTAATAATAGTAATTGCTGCCTTTTAGCATAAATATTTCACTGGTTTACAAAGACATTCGCATATGTCATGTAAACCCTTTGTCCTATGTTGGCACTTTATGTCTGCCACGATAACTTGCTTGCACAGCCGGTCCTGGTTCAAGGTAGAGGACTTTCACTGAAAGCTATTCATTCCATTTCCTAAACCTCTTCTAAGACTTACGCATAAAATGTGGGAATAATGAAGTCATGTTATCTAAGTAATTCCTTGGAAAAATTTTCTTTTTCATTCATTATGTATTCCTACTTCAAAGCTCCGCTCTTCATATCTTCGTTCTCAAACTTTTATTTACAAAGGGAAAATGATGGTGGTGTTTCCTTTCTATTTTTGTCACTGGAACAACTTTGTTTTTCCTAAAAAAAACTTTGAGAGCATTGCATAGGTAATTTCGCTTCCCTTGTTCTTCTCCACCAAGTCATATATTTCATTCTACTTCAGTGCTGAATAATCTGTCCCTTAATTTATGTAGTGAAATAAACGTAATTTTTCTTTACATGTAAAATTTATACTCTAGTGCTGATGATGACTTTGTCTCAACGCTAAATAAAAAATGCTGCATTCGAAACTAAAAGTTAAGATGTAAAAAATCGATAGTAAAGCTACTACAGTATATTTACATGTCACTAAATTCCAACGTTTATATATCGATAATTTATAGAGAAAATTGTAAACTGTTACATGTACATGTACTGGGTGAAGCGATATTATAATTAAGTTGATGTCCTTAGCAAATAGAAAGGCGTGACGTGGAGTCTTTGATAGCTACATCTTTATCAGTACTCATGTACTGGTTGAAGCGATATTATAATTAAGTTGATGTCCTTAGCAAATAGAAAGGCGTGACGTGGAGTCTTTGATAGCTACATCTTTATCAGTACATGGACCGGCGTCGTCATCGTTTGCAATTATAATTTACATAGCATCTGCTATCTGCCTAATTACTCTGAATATTTATTACTTCACTGTGAAAAAACCCAAAGCACTATTATTCTGTACAACTAGATGAAGACAAGATAAAAAAGTGCCGTGCTGTAATCCTGTCATAACAATTATTATTATTATCGTCTTTTATGTAGGAACGTAGTGTGCTGGCATATTAAATTGACTCTATAGCTTGTTATCTAATGTTACAAAATTCTCGCAATGTTGGCATGTATCCCTGCTCTAACGAAATTATCTTTTGTCCATGTCCAAGAGCACAACTTGTACTTTCTTCAGTAAACAGAATTACAATTTGTAATAACCGTAATGAAGAAGAATAGTAATTTAGTAACTAGACATATAACTATGACCATTGAGTCTACATATACATTCATTCCGGAAAGACCCTAGGGTACACCGAGTCTAAAAACCTTGTTCCGAGGTAATGCAGATGTTAAAAATACATGACATAAGACAGAAAAATTCCTTAGTTGACATTTCAAACGTCTGATACTGCCCTCGTGGATTTCATTTCTAGAAAAATGTAACAACCAAGGAAAGCTGTATTACTAGCGTAGAAAATGATGATAATATGCTTTCTGAAAAGAGTAGAGGAAAGTGAGTATACGAGTGTGGCTACTGCATTAAGAACTTCTACTAGATCTTCCTATCGTGTTCATCCAGTACAGGGGAAAAAGTATGGATACCTATACAAACTTTTCTTGCTCTTCTCCTTTTTAGAAAAAATCTCTTTTGCTAAGTTATTGTCTCTTGAGTTGGATCTTGGACCACTTTGTGTGCTTAGAATTTTGGACAAAAATAGCATTTTTTGTGTTTTTTCTTGCTTCTGTGAATTGTGTATTCTTATGTTGGTGTGCGAACTACAAAAACTCCTACATGGCACTACCTGACGAAATAGCGATGTTTAAATTGCCAATACAGTGTGTAATAACTGTTCCCTCCCGTGTTATACGATGGCAAAATTTAATGCTTTTGGGAAAGCTTTCTGCTTTAACGCTGCTCATCCAAAATAAATGATCACAACGCAAGGCGAGACGTGAATCGGAAAGGACAGAAGGGCGTCTGTCTTGCTAGCAGGAAATGTCTGCTTTCTGGCATGCCTGAGGTCAAATGTATTTCTTGTATCAACTGACAATGCTTACATACACTTCTACAATATGTTTTTTCACTTTTTCTGTTGGAAAATCTCAGCTTGTTTGTTTGTCAGAAGTACATGATTCGAGTTGCATGGCTTATAACATCAGACTTTTGGGTTGGTTTGTCTTGTTAAGGAACTTAATAAAACAAAGTCAAAATCCCGCTCAAGATCAATTCAGTATACGTAAAGTAACAAATATAAAGCACATACCTATACCTATAAAATGATGTCGCATATTCGTAAGCCTTAAAGGTTTAAATTTTATATCTTGCCTAACTTTATGGAATGCAAAATTTTATAAAAGATCACCTTGATAAAAGTTTCAACTTTTCTGAAAGCTTCAGAATTCAATTAAAAGCAATCACACGCCAGCAATCATAATCATAAAGTGCAGGTGCAGCGAGTGCGCTTTCACTGGTCTGTTGTACTGCGGGTTGCATGTATATTATAACACACACTTGAATGAAATTTTGCGTAAAACAAAAGGTACTTGGCACAGAGACACATTTTGGGCTTTATTCACAAGTTCAGTCTTGTGGAAGATATGTCGTCTAGTATATTGTGTTAGTTTTTGTAATTAGTTTCAGCTAAAAGTTTTTGCTTGCAAATAGCAACAGCCTATATGAAGCCATGCATAAGCTACGATTTTACATTGTTTAATTAAATCAACTAATATGGATGATACTCTACATTAAATGATTTTGTACAAGATACTACATTTGTGTAATTAATTCGAGACTGACTAATGTTTATGGTAGGGTCTCTTCAATTGTCTGTATTGAAACTACATAATTTGTACTATTTCCACTGAAATTCATTCTATATCTATTTCAACTAGGTACAAATCTCTGCAAAATTATATATTGTGCTAAATCTTATAAACTACTAAGGTTAGTTAATGTATTGAAATATATTCTAGTCGTTTCATTACGGATTATAGACATTAAATGTTAAAAGTACGTATTTTGTTAGTGGTGCATGTTGTGTGTGAAGTCATGTATTTTCTCTATTTTTAAATTCTGAATACAAATTGCGTATACAATTGATTTTCTGCAAACCTTTTGATCTATTTCGGTCAACTTGCCGAATATTTAATAAGGAGATCGGTCTCTCGATCCATTAAATTTTTTATCATTATCTAGACAGATTGAAGTTATGCAATATACTCACAAGTATTAATGATCATGTGTGATTGAAACATATCTTTAGCTTTGTCTGTATTGCATTGAAAATATCAGCAAAAGATGCTGTTTTACGTGTAACTAAATAAATATATACGGTGGTCAGTCAACAGTATGCCGCATAATTTTTGTAGCTGCAAGCAAGCCATGTTTGTAGAAGTATTGAGTAGAGGTAGTAAAAGCAAACTCGGATTACTTACGTAAATTAATTTGTTATAAAAACGCTGTTTCAAGTTATGGAGTACGGAAGCATCATTTAGATATGTCAAGTTGGACATATCTTCGCATTTTTCGAACTTGGGTGGATTGCACTGCCAAACTTGATCTTTCTTAAGATTACGATCCTGAAATTCCAATCAGAAAAGAATCCTTGTTGTAGCGAAGCAAAAGAATATAAAAGTGTACTCACGTAGATTAGTTTTGCGTAGTATCGTTGCTTCAAGTTGTGCAAAACTGCGGCATCACTCAAGTATGTCATGTCTGCCATATCTTCGACTTTCTCAAACTTGGGAGGGTTCACCTGCGCAATCTGTTCCTTTTTGAACGTCTTCTCCTGTTGTAAGTAGGTAGGTTCAAGGTTGATGATTAATGAAAGGGAAACTATACAATGTCATAAAATACTATTCCTACACTATTTTTTGTACATAACGGTCGGCATTATGGTTAGTAATATGAGATCAGTTTGAAGGTGAGTAATTACTCCTTGTCAATTTTCTTGGGACTGACTGCTAACAGCTTTGTTCCCGTTCAGGTGTAAGTAAGATTTATGATTACTGGGTGACGGAGATAAGTTTTCAAAGGATTACATTTGAAGTGAGTGGATTATCTTTGATCCTACGAACATTTTTAATTATGTTTTATTCAAACAATTTATTGAGTGCTTGTTGGATAAAGCGATCAGGAAAGGGGGAATTTATACATAATTTTGTTATCATGCTATTCTATTAATTTTTCAGAATGAGCTAATTAAGTAAGTAGTATGGCGTTTTAATGCATAGGTACCCATCTGCATTAACACGTTACACGCACAGTAGTGGTGATTGGTGATTCGCTTTAATTTTGTGTACACACACGATGAATGTGTACAAGCTTGGGAATTAACGTATCAAAACCAGTGCAAAGATAATAGTGACAATTGAGACTCATCACATGGATGAATTAAAGATCAAATGGTTCATAAATGGATTTCTCTCATTACTACCTTTCCATGACCATGGTGCTGTTACTGGTGATGGAAAGCAGCTACTGCTTTCACTTTTTCTTGATGGAAATGGTTTCGGCAATAATGACAACTATATCAATTGCTTACTGGCGCACGTGGGGGACCCTTATGCGGCTAAAGAGATCACGTTACTACACGAATCGATGTTTCTCTACGTATCTTTTTTTGTAAACAGCTCTCTCTCTCTCTCGTGCTTTGTGCGTGGTGTTGTTGTAGGACAGCTCTCTTGACTTTCCTGAGAGATCACAGACACATTTTCATGCATATAAATTAGAGAGTAAAACGGGAATAATTTTGTTCATAAAACGATGGAGTGTATTATTGTCGAACAAATAATCAAGAAAATAACATAGAATGCATATAAAACATATAGCAGAAAGTAAGAAGCTGGCCCTTTTTTATGGAAACTGTAACAGCATTAGGAAAGTAATTGGATATTATATGGCATGCAGAACACAGCAGTCAAGGAGAGGCAGCAGTAGTAGTAGTAGCAGTAGTAATAGAATGAAACAAACATGAGTCCAGCAACAGCAGCATGTACATACATACACAGTGTCACAACACTTGACAACCACAAACAAGGTAGTCTTTGTATGACGAGCCTCCCTCAATTAGATTATGCATCATTTAGGGATCCACAAAGAACTATTCTTCGTCCACAATTCACCAACCCCAAAGCACTGCGCTGCGTGATGCGATTTTCTCCTATTGTTCTCCGTTCTTCAACCCAATCCGAGCCTGTGAGCAAACTGATACACTCAAATAGAGACTTTTCTTCCTCTAACAGGCTTTCTCTATGTCACGCCGCCGTTAGGAGTAGCGACACTGAATTATTTATACAATGGCAATGGCTCAATCTTGTGGTAGTGGCGTAGCCATGCTCATGGAATTGAATATATTGCAGAAAATACGCCAGAGAGGATCCTTTCTTTATTCGTCTTCTAGGAAAATTTTCACTTTAAAATGAGATAGGTAATTTTTGATATCTTTAGCGAAGCTTGCCGGGTCGCGTGAGATGAAAATTTTATAAGTGTACGATGGTTGATGATTCTCTATATTATACTATATGACGTGTGTAAGTGGCCTTTATGTTTTGAGTTAGCAAAAATATTATGATGTTTTTTTTTGCTGAAAGAGGACTTTTTTTGTTAGCTACAAAACAATAAAGGTCAGAAATATGTGCTGTTGAAAAACAATCCAGCTGCGATCATTTTAGTTGTCAACAAGCGATTTATATATATTTTTTAAGAAAATGAAAACGTAAGACACTCAAAAAAGGAAGGCGTAAGGTGGAAATGAAAATTATAATGAAAATTCTTTGCAAAAAGATAGTTGAACGCACACTAGATATGAGTGTACTTACGGTCGAAAGCTGTTCTGTCCTGAGGAGGGGAGACGTTTGAGAGTTTTAAAGACTCTCTTGTTTCTGGGGATGTGTTAGCGAAATGAGGAGAAGGAAGATTTGGGTTATAATTGGCCAGGTCGGAATATACTTTCAAATACGGAGGTTTAAGAAGGCGACGAAGAAAAGAGTATTACCTAGTTAATGCTGCTGCTGCGGTGCTGGTGAACATTTATTCCAACGCAAAGGGGAGAGAAGAAGGGAGTGAATGTACTTATCATAATGTATGAATTGCTAACTTACTCTCCATAACAAACCAAAAAAATAAGTATTGCTGCTGCATCATCTTTGTACAGTGCAATGAATCTTTCGGTTGGTGGTATTGCGTATGTGTGGACTTGCGATGGGATGCTGTGTGTAAAGATGTAAGGGAAATATCTAAAAATGCGTTTTCCGAGGATTATAGCTTAGTATCTGAAAGTATCCGGGATTCTTCATCATAAAACGTGGTGGATGATTTTCAAGCATTTTCATCGGATACTAATATTTCTCTTCGTCTCAAAACTCGGCGTCATCTCTCCGCGTTCCCAATCCATATAATGTACACAGATTTCATGCATAATAATCCGACTCACGTTACTTAGAAATTGTAAGCTATTTTTTCCGCTGTACGTGTACATTTCGGCTAATATAATATTATTATCATTTTATTAGAATATATAATGAAAGGAAAGTAGACATTTTGAAATTGCAGACTTACATTTTTACGTTCTGCACGTACTCTACTCGTATACTTGCTCCACATATTATGCATGCATTCAGTTCATTTTCTATGTCATTTTCTAATATGCAACTCTCATCCTGCTTGATTTTTTTCGCTTTGCCAGTTTTACAAGTACATGTCCGTTAAGCAATTAGCAATAAGTATCATATCATCAGATGTGTCACTTTTAACTTTGTGCTTCATATAGAAATGAAATGAAAACTAAATGGAAACAGTTGCTTGAAGGGAAAGCATTAGTCAGATAAGTGTACTCAGTGAATCCCATTTGTACACTGTAAAGCTTCATTATTGTCAAGTAGGAAAGCAGAGGGTATAAAATTGTTACCAATTTGGGAATAAATTCCATCATGGATCATGATGATGATCATCATGAAAGTATTTTCTCTTCACGAGTCACAAGAATGAATGAACTTGTACAACTTTTGTTTCCTACTTCCACACATATACTCCTTTCAAGAGGGAGCGGGGTGATGAGTCAACAAGGAATTCCTATCTTTGACCTTGTCGCTCTTGTCTTGAAAATATGTGTTCCTGTCCACAACACAACATGTAACAACAACAAAAAGTTGTATACTACGAACTACAGCGCAAAACACATAATATTTTGAACCATGGCATGTTTTTGTTATTTAGCCCAAAACACAAACACTTCTTGTGAAATAGGTTCGTTGTTCTATTTCGCTGCTTCTATGTCGGAAAGCACTTATTTGCTGCTACTGCTATCATCAACGTCATCATTTCATCATCGTAAAGCAATTTTGGTTTTGGCAAGAATTTTCCCATTGTGTCGTTGCGCGAGAGTGGGATGATGATGCATTCTCTTGGGAATCTTTTTTCTTCTTCTTTATTTCCCCGGAGGAATTACATACATACCATGTCGGCAACTTGCCAGTTCGTCTCGACTTGTACTGCGCGAATCTTTCTCTTTGAAAGAAAATGTTTGTATAACGCCTCTTATTAGTAGTTACTATTTACCACTGTTTATTCGCTGAGATATTATCAGAATTTAAGCCCATGAATCTCAATCACTCGTTTATTGCTCTTCGATTTATTTCTGCAGTTTATAGTAGCAACTTGATAATGCTTGGGTATACAGCATTTACTGTCACTTGGGATAATGAGCCATTTGTCGTCGGAATGCTTGTCAACGATACTTTCTGTTGTTTACTTACTTGTTGTACATGACAGGTCGTATTACTTTAATATACAAACATTTATTGCAAAGTTTTCTGCTCAGCTATCCGCCTGCAAAAGGGTTACTATTATAACAGATAACTGGCAATAAACCATAAATGCTGAACGCTTTATTCTAGGGATGCGCTCAAGTGAACGATTTCTTTATTTATTGGATTTTGAAAAGATACCGAGGATTATTTAGAAATTTGATGACTTTTAAACAGGCCTGGCAAAATGATTGGAACTTTACATGGGATTCTCGGCGTGAGGGAAATTTGCAACCACAACCTCCGCTTCAGACTTCCAAGGAAGTCTAACATTTGCTTGATTTGTCATTGTAATAAAATCGACGATGTGCTCAGTACGGGAACCAGTGGAAAGAGGAAGTTGTCATCAACCAATATCCGTGAGATAATTCATCAGTTTCGCGTTTTAAATTCGGTACTTGACGTGCCCATTGAGGAAAACCTTCTTGAAACGCTACTATCTCCGGTCCTGAAGACCTCGTTAGGTAAGTGAAGCCCGAAGAGATTTTAAATCCTTGTACTCTTTTGCATACTGCTTCGAATGTAACTCATAAATTATATATAAAGTAAGTCAAAGATTTTTACAAAAATAACTGTTTGCTTTGTGGACATGCAATAATATATATGCTACTTTAGCTGCCCTCAAAATTCACAATGATGAAGTCGGAACGGTCGTATCGGAAGGTAAGACATTTTGTTTGTTTTTTCATTTGCTCTAAATTCGACATTTTATTCAAAATATCTTAAAGTAAAGAATGTACAGTGCCCAATGTTAAAAGTTAAGTTGATGTCGATAATATATATATTCTATTTTTTGTTTTATAGCATTGGAAAAAATACTCGCAAAAGTCCCAGAAAGCATGTTGGAAGATTTCCTAGAAAAGTTGTCAGCTCAGGTATGGAACATATCAGAACGAAACAGTTTTGAGTCTTGTTGATATTGTTGCTTATCATAACAGATTTTTAAACTTTGCACATACTTATATTTATACTCTTCGCACCAGCAGTTAGTTATCCGTGTGACAGTTTTTTTACACAAAATTTTAAAGCGAGATTGCATAAAAATGCTTATTCATGAAACATTTTAGCTAGAGAATGTGCAACTTTTTTTACCATAAAAATCTAAAAAACAGAGATGGTTGACTTCCTAAATGCAGATTAAAATACGTTCAGAATTCATGTACTCGACATGCATAAATACTTATTTATGTTACATAATTTTTAGAGGTTTGATCAACTTTTCGTTGGTGTGTGTGGTGGTCGCCTATAATGTGCCTTGTTTGGTTTTTTGGTTTTGTGTGTGGTGGTGTTGAATGTGTAGGCAGCTTGACTAGACGTCTTTTCGACATTAATATTTTCACTTTGTTTATTAGTTTTCGGGAAACCAGATTTTGTATTGCTAGAACAGTTTCTGTAGTGGTTCTTCATAATGTACGGTAGGTAGGAAATATTTATGTGTTTCATATACAAGAACTAGCAGACTTCTTACGGCCAGCTATCAAATTTTTACAACATATAGGTACACACTCACTTTCCTCTAAACTTTATAAAAATAGCTGACTCATGTCTCAAGTATTTTACACACGAGGTGAATGAAATAAAAGTAAAAACGGGATTTTCGGCTACGTCCTCTAGTTTATGGATCGTCGGTAGTGGTAAAAAAGAATGGAAACAAGAAAAAACGTTACGCGGACAGCATCCTGTAGTAGTAAGTAGGTGGTTGCTTACTTTTTCCAAACTTTTCGATACAAACATAAAACTTGAATCGGTAAATACAGTAGATTTCGGTGGAAATGAATTTCATCGAATTGCCATTCCTTCTACAACTTACTGCATTGTAAAAGGTGCAGTTGCTTATATAAAGCTGATTTACATCATGAAAAGTACTCATTAATAAGAGAAATTGGCATGCAGGATGAAAAGTTATGTATGTGTATTATGAAATATTTAGATATAATATTTTTACGGGACAACCTGCTTTATAAGTAGGGCAAAATCAATTAAGCATCTTTTACAGTACATAACAATTATTACCTATGTGCATAATATCTTGAATGGACGCACTATGTACTCTCCCTTCGTATCTGACGACTGGTGCTCCGTCCATGTTTATAATTAGTACTCTTGGATAAGTAGCAACCCATTGGCAAACCCTGTTTAAGAGAAATCGTCATATATTTTGTGTGTCAAAAAACATACCATAACATTTTAAATGAGGAAATCTGTCTAGGGCATCGTCATCATCATCACCGCATCCTCTCACTACCACCATATCATCACTTGTTCTTGGCAAATATGATAATGTTGAGAATCGGAGACATGATTTTTGTAATATTATTACGAGACGTATTTTTGTGACAGCACAAGAAGAGTTACTTACTAACATAACATTAGAAGGTGGAAGGAAGATGAGTTTCCGATGAGCAGCAGAAAAAATTGTATTCATTTTTATTAACATATGCATCTGAATCCAAAGGAGTTTTTAATGTAATTTTTTATATTAAAATTAAACATGAGTATCATCCTGACATACTGTAGTAATCATATTTTCGTAGTATTTTTTAAAAAGATACACTGATTATAGAGGTTCTATACATCTTGAGTGAATCATGTTTGTAGCCGATTTTGTAGTCGTTACTTCTTATATAACTATATCTATTTGCCATCTTGATTCACCGCCAAATTTAGTTCATTTACTACTTGTGCCTCCTGTCTCTTGGGCAGGAGGTACTGAACAACCAGAATGGAATTACTCAGACAGAGATAGAGAGAGATCAAATAAACTATTGAATTTATGCTTTGCGGTCTGAATGAAGAAGAATAACTTTTTCTTATCTTTTTACTCCTTGTGCATTTGTATGGGTCTGACTTGCTCCTTTCACTTCTCTAGCCCCTCGGTCGCTAGTTTCTGTTCTACATATATACACGTATAACATGTCTAATGCGGTTTCTGACTTCTTGTATCTTCTTCAACGAGTTGCATGGCTGTAGGCCGTTGTGCCGTCGAGTAAATCTGGTGGACTCCACCGTAGCAAGTTTTTGTGAATATTAGTTTATCAAATGCCTTTTAAGTTTTTCGTGGTCGCTTTATGGACGTTTCTTGTACAGAAAGCTGAGAAAATATGTAGGTAAGCAAGTGCAACGAGAAGAAAATGACTAGAAGCAGTAGACTCGGACTTGTATATAAAATATATTTACATTAGAGGAAGAAATGGATCGTAGGCGTATGTAAGGTAGAGCAGCTTAATTCATGGGGCTAAGAGTGATAGTAAGTAATAACGAGAGTATAGTATTTTGGCGTTTCATAGTGCTTTGATGATTATACGATGTTGCATGTAAGCTTTAAGTACATAAGTTGATGAAAGAACGTTTCAACTAGTCGTATTATATTACATCCTTCTATCTTTCTCTGAGCTGGGTCTGTTTTTTCAGTAATTTCATTCAAGAAAATTTAAACTACACCACTATCGTCATTTTAATAGTTACAAGGTCGAGTCATTATGTGTGTACGTATGTGCCACTTGCTCAGCAGAAAGCTGTAATTTCATCCTGGATCCTGAAATTGTATATTGTGTTGAAATTCATCTGGGGGATGGATGTGTACTCAAATGGGAAATGGTACGTTTTATAGCCACAAAATTCGCATTATCTGCTGAAAAGGATACCGGAAGCATAAAATGGAAATGGGGCTATAGAAAATCCATAATGTGGATATATTTCTCTGCACGGGAGCATTTGTGGAGAAAGTACATATGGACGTTGTGCAATAATATATATAACGTATAAAATGTAGGCAGCATATTGTACATCGTTTGGGTATTTATTTATTTATATTTATTTATCTAGAGTTTCATTTAGGTTTAGGGTACACACACACTTTTCAAAACCATCCCTAGTATATAATATATTTTATTACTCTTTTGGAAAGCCTTTGGATCACATTTATTATTAGCTTGATGCGACGAGGGATTTAACGCGGGGGCAATTATTTGTGATTTACATTTGATTGCAGTTAGTTGATTTTCCGGTTAGGGGACGATTTATGGTAATGTGCATTTAACGCCAGTTTGATGCAGTAAAGTTCTCGTTTATTTATAAAATAAATATATTCCTCTTTACGTTAAAGCTGTGATGCGTTGAGGTTTTGGGGTTAAACAAAATCAGCAATATATTTGATGCTAAAAATAATGTATTTTTCCCTTTTGCGCTAATAAGGATAACGACGACTTTTAAACATACTTTCCACGATTTAAGATTTTAATTAATAATTTTGTTTGACATTAAATTTTATTGTAGAACATTAAGCAATAATTTTATTGACAGATGCTGGTTAGGTATATATGTTCATCTATCTGTATCTAAGAAAACTTTGATAATTACACGACATATTGCTGCCTACAAACTACTGATACTATCGCCCATTTACACACTTATAAGCTGAATTTGGTAACAGATTCGTAGCCTAATTCTTAAACGTCCCATCAACTGTACTCATATTATGTGTATACTATACTATGATCCCTCAATAAACTTGTATGTTATTTATACATTTTACTTCGTTATTTTTCTCTTAACTTTGCCAGATTCTGGAGAAGATCTCGTTTGGAAATTTAGAATGCTTGTCTGTCTTGGTTCGACATAAGGAATGTCTGAACATCTTCCTCAAAAGTTATAGTAAGTGAATATATGCGTACAAGTAATATACATTGAAATATTCTTAATCTTGATGCATAAAATGAGCATGATGATAATGTATCTTGATGGTGTCTGTAAATTGACATTAGACTCAGAATACATTTCTGATAGATGTGTACCAATAAAGAATAATATAGAACTTACACGTTAGGGCAGTTGCCACTTGAATATTTCGTCAGCTTTTATGCTTTCCAACCTTGCACATTTCCTTCCTCCTTTTTGCTTCACATTATCCCCTACCTTTAGCTTTGATGAGTCATGCGTGTCGTTTGTATCCATTTGGCAATGATGTAACGCGAAAAAGTAGTCTGGATTAAATAAATTGCTTTTTAGGTAAAAATTCCAATGAGAAAACACAAAATTTAAGTAAGCCTTTCGTTATTAAAAATATCCTACGACGAAAACCAATTTTTAAACTTACCAACTATAAATTATTATTTGAAATTTCTATCTTATTACACGTCACGAGAAAAATGCAAAGCCCCCTTGAGACTCAAAGATATTAATGTAGCACTCATGTACCCACTCTAGTTTATATTTTTATACAACCTTACATAAAACCAACGGTCGATTCCGTTTAGCATTGCTGCGCCATCCACGTAGCCCAAGTGTGATTAAAGGAAACATGCTGCGTGGATACATTATTAGAAACTTCGTGCAGCACTTTTGTTTCTACAAAATTCATAAGCTTCGTTTTGCATCATAATGACTCACTTTGACACTAACACCATCTCGGTACTTTTGAAATCACAATATGCATAAAATGAATACGTTGAGAATAACACCCTGATAATGCAATAGGTGATCAATGAACTCAATTTTTAGCATGACAGTTTTTCTTCTCTCGCAAGCAGGTAAATGACTTGATTTTATATAGGTACAGTGGCTATTAATAACGAATCAAAATGAGGCAAAAAATATTATGTGAAATTGTAACTTGAAAGTACCAAATCGTAAGAATTTGATGAACCATTTTTGTAATTATGAAAGGAAATAACTATGAACTGGTATTTCCGGTTATGACCACAATAAGCGTCTCATTCTGAGTTGTATAAATGAATATTGTATAATTGTGGATCTCAACCTCAGCCCAATTTTCATCCGTAGTAATTAGAAATGCAAATATTTTCCCAATGCGCTAATAATATTTTGGTTATTTAAACTGCGATACATAATACATTTTAATTGCAGGTTCGATTTTGCTGCCATCGCTGTTAGAACTATTGGTGAAGCATGTTGCAACTGTAATTTTCAAATGTCCTTCTGTACCGTCCCTGGCTGGGATTAAGAAGCCATCAGCCGCAGCAAACGAGAACGACTCACTTTCTAGTCATTGTGGAAAAGAGTCGTTAAGACTGGTGGAGAAGTTATTTGATGTTTTGGAGGCAATCTGTCCCAGCGATATTTCGCTCGTTGTCACCGATAATGAGAATGGAGGCTCTCAGCGCTCTCGTGTTGGCTCAGTGGAGTCTTTCCAGATCTTTAGGCATAACATGAAGGAAGTCATCGGAGCATGTATGGATCTGCTCTCTTATTCAAATTCTGACAAAACTGCTCAGACGACTCCGTTCCACACAAAAGTTTTAAGTGAGTAGTTACATATTTATTATTCTATATGCACAGTAATGATTAAAACGTTACGAACAATGAAAAAGTAATAACAGTAAAAGAAAGATATTCATGGTTAAATGATTGGCACAGACACTTTTAGCAACTTGCCAGCAGAATGCGATAAAAAAGTCGATAAATCTAGCGATTTTTTTCCTAGATACTTATTGCGTACTTAAGATTGTGATTTTATTTGATAACACATATGTATGTTTCTATAAGGGTTCTTGGAAAAGCTGCTCCGTCATCCCGAAACCCTCCGTTTCATCTTCTCTGACAGTACGGGGGTGGCATTTTGCTCGGCGATAAAGAAGTTATTGTACACGCATTCTGTTGATGTTAAGGTAAGCACATCATTCATTCATAGAGAGAGTTATTTTTCCCTACGCAGACATTCTACTTATTCTTCATAAATGCTACATCTCTAGCTGGAGTTATGTAAAAACCACTGAACCATAATTTATTTATGGGTCATCCTGTTACATGATAGTAAATTATATTGAAACAGAAATATTGTCTGGCCTTGCATGTAAATGTACTACACAGATATCATAACTGACTGCGAGTGAAAATACTGGTACCGTCAACGTCTATTGTACTTACACAGCCTTATGATATAGATTTCATGATTTTTGTGCAGACTGCGGCACTTTCTTTGGTAAGCCAGATGCTGGTAACGTATAAGCTCCCGGTGGACGACAGTTGTGCAGACAATGCAATCATTACCGATTTTCCGTCAGCCATATCGCAAGTGGACTTGATCCATTTTATTGCTGAAGCTATGAACACAAAATCTGAAAATCTGTTCAGGTAATCCTACCAATCCATTCTATTTTGCGCTGATGTCTTTCCCTTGTCTTTTATGAATTTGTCGCAATCGCAATGACTTAGAAAAACCAACGTTCATAAAAGTAAATGAGCAATTATGTCTATACAGCTTTTTCCTTAATTATAATGTTTGCACTGATTATACTGAATCCGTCTTTTCCAGAATGACAATAAAAGTTTTGGATCAAATCAATTCAATTCCAATGTTTAGACAAGGAAGGATGGTACAAGTTCTTGAATCAACGCTGCGGATTTCTATAATGCGTATTCCTGATAATATAGCGGATCCAAGTACATACGTGTTACTTCATGGCTTCCTGCTAAATATCTTTACTAGCTTGTGAGAGAAAATTAATTTTCAATTTTCATTTCAGAATTCGCTTGTGGTAGCTTTATTACTGTGTATTTAGAATTGTAATGACTAATTAAATGAATGTTTATGGCAAGCACGATAGTTTTCTATTATCCATTTGTACTTTTATTTGCAGAGAGACTATTCCTACTGGAATCCACCATCAACTCATGTACTTGTTTGAGAGACTGCCAAAGGAATGGACAGCATCACAGCACTTGCCCTGGATTAAACTCCTCATTTTCTGCAGCCGTGAAGCTGAATTACGAGGAAATCTGTGGAACGTGTTTGTTTCCTTTGTTCAGCGAAGCAAAAATCTTGGAAAGCATTACTGTGTGACTCCATTGAAATGCGTTTTATTGATTGCTTACGCTCTCTTGGAATGGTTAGTGTAGGGAAGTAACTGTACTGTATAGCATCAATATCTTTTCCGCTTGCCAATAATAATCTACTCAGTGTGGTCGCGTATCTGCAATCTACTTTTACGAAGTATTAAATGAGATTGGAATTTGGAATGAAAGGAGAAGACAATGATAGATCTATTTAATGCAATCTATTTTTCCTTCCCTACCAAAACGATCTAAAACTCATTTCGTTTTATTGGTCGATTTTTCAGCAAATTTAACGAAACATCGCAAAGTAATGCGTCATCAAATACACCTGCTGATCTAGAACTCAAGATAATATTGCTTATAATGGATGCTGATTTTTTACCTGCAATAATGGTATCTATTTTTTAAACCGGTTATGTCATTAATAATTATACCAAAAACAGTTTGATTTTTAAATGGTTAAACTGGAGAACTGGATCGTTTAGACACTTCTCACCCATGGGACATCAGACGATTCTACTTATCTTGTCATACTTTTAAAGCTGCTAAAGATGTATCCAGAAAAATACCTTACAATCAACATTGCAAATACATCACAACGGGACACATTTAAATCAGTCCGTGTTGCTGACGATTCACCCATGTCCAATGATATGTTGACGAAGGAACAAGAAAGTAACGTCTACGAAATACAAATCAACGAGCGGGCAATAGCAAAGATGGATGATGGCGTTTATTGTTGGACCCCGAAAGTTTTAATGCAAGTTCTGGGAACTATCCGACTGAATTCTGATTTTATGTGAGTTTATGAAAAAGTACAAAAATGTTCTTGTCCTTGTCGGTTCGGTATGTTATATTTATGGGTTTCCTTCCTTTAGCGTAAACCGACAGTTATTTGAATTGTGGAACGAGAATATGTCTAGAATCCTAACATTTTGCAGTATGCACTATCTCCCACAACTTTATACCACACTCGACATCCTCTCTGATGCTGCCGATGAAATTGGTTTGTCAAAGTTTTTTTTAAATCACACAACTTGTAAACAGCAAAATATTAAGTATGTATATACAGTTATAAAATTACATATAATTTTTATATTATAGGAGAGGAAACTTCACTTCAGAGCACATTGAGGCATTTATTGGGGGAACTTGATATTGATGCCACATCTTGGTCAAGAATACTTGAAAGAGAGTATGGAATATCCGGAAGAATGGGTGTTGGAAAAGGTCAATTGCAAGATGTAGTTTTGACATTTTATTTCTGCTATTCTCTTTTTGCAGGGTAAGTATATTTAAACATATTGATTTTGATACTCTGAATTATTTTCAGTTCTCTGTACCGTACCTAAGTCTAATTCGAAAGTTCCTAATAATTATAGTAATAATAAAACAATATTTTTTACTGTCATTCTTTTGATGTTAGGAAGGATGTCGTTCAATTTCTCGACCATGGGTTTACCAACAGGCTTTCTATCTTTTTGGAAGACTGTATAGCACGGTACAACGAAACTCAAGAAATTCAAGAATTTGGATGGGACTCAATCAGCCTTTACTTTCGGGTTGGGTTGATGATTGCAAGCTGCTTACCCCGGAATTCGGAGGATGCGGCCATATTGAGCGAGAAATTTGAGCTATTAATGTTGGAAGTGGTGGAAGTTGAAAGTAATTTCCAATATGATGTGATGACCTACCACTATGACGTCTTCGTTTTTCTTTTCCGGGAAAAATTTTATACGGCTCATGAGAAACTAGTAGAGGGATGGTTACTCAAAGACAGAAAAAGTTGCATTTGGTTTTTTGAAAATAAGAGTTTCGACGAGCAGCTGGATACCGAAATTAACAACAGCTTAATCGTAAGATTTGTTGAGAAATAACGACTTTTTCGAAACCAATACTTTATTTAACTTAAATGATGTTTCGAGTACGTAATGTAATGTATGTATGTGTTTTCAGACTATAGCAGCTCGAGGTAATGCCGAAACTAGTGCGTTGGCGGTCCAAGTGGGTTGTAAACGGATGAAGAAATTCAAGATTGGTTTTGAATTCACATCTTTCATGGCAAATATGCACGAACTAGTCGGAGAAATTTTAGGGAAAGAAACTTCGGAAGGATGTAGGAACTCGATTAATTTGTCACGACTTTCTAATGTCATGCAACTTGCCGTGCAAGATGAGTTTTTGCTTTCCCCCGAGAATCGTTTCCCGCTGGACTTCTTACATCAAATAGTTATGATCATGTTGAAATTTCATGATGTATCCTTGATAGGAAGGAAGAGTCTTGAATTACTTAGCAAAATCCTAAGAGATGACATTACCTTCAAGACCGGTAGCTTTTACTCTAGTTTCTAGTCGCAATTATAATATCTATGTTTAATTATGTATTTATAATGATTACCTACACACACATACCTAATACTTGTGTTATATTTGATTGTTCAGTTAGTTCCTACCTTGCCGGCCACCAAGAATTTGTACGTTTCTTGGGAAGTAAACTACATAAGGTTGACAAAGAAAACCCTGAAGAGTCTATATATGCTCACAAATTACTCACGCTTCTCATTCTGCAAAACCTTCAACTACCTTCAACGGAGAACTATTCTCGAGGGGTATTATGAAATATAAAACATAATTTTCAAGATTCTATTTAGTAGCTAAGAATTTCAGCTTTGTGCATAGTTAATTATTTTTAATATTATTTATGAAGGTATCAGAACCTCTGATTACGTGGAAGCTGGCTTCATTACTCTCGTATATTCATGATATACCAAAAGTTGAGATTTGGGAATTTATTGTTACCATCTTTAAAGTTAATTTCAAATGTGACTTAATTCAGGTAAGGATTGGCAGGATTGATCTACATTTATTATTTGTAGAAAAGTAAGAGGTACCTTTAATGTTTGTTTTTTTTTTGCTTTTGCAGGTAGAAGAATTGAATTCGCCCGACGCTTTAGCAATGTCACTTCTAAATCTACTGTTTCATGTGCAAGCACTTACACACAAAGTAAGCAAACATAAAGAGTAAAAACATTTTGAGTAAAAAAACGTCCCATTGTACAAAGTCACGCCAAGGTAATTCATTTAAATTTTGAATTTAGGTCACCATCAGAGCAGCTAAAGATGCAATTTGGGACATTTTATGTGAATACCTTCGTTTTGCTTCGGATGAAAATGAAGTAGTAACTCGATCAACATTCCAAAGTGATGTGCTTTTCCAGCCATGGATGAAAGTAACAGTGCTTCATCTACTGTCTGGTGTGTAAAAATGTGCCCTCTAAATTATCTTTGAAACCGTTAGAGTTCTTGCAGAAGTGGACGGATATGATACTAAAGAATGTAAGTGGTACACATTGATCATGCATATATACTTGAGCAAGTATAGTCGTAACTCAATACATACATAATATATGAACTGACAATTACATCCAGAGCCTATACATATAAAAGCTTATAAACTGGAATGCGACCCTCAAAATATGGTAGATAAATGTTTATTAAGGCAACTATATTGGCGATTGGTTGTATTAGTATAGTTGAGGTGGCATAACTATTTGTGTGTCTGAGGGAAGCGAATTAAAGGAACTTATTGATAGTCAAATTAATTTGATCCGAAATATTAACTGTTAGTGAAAATATTGTGTAACCTTTCAATTTGATCCACAGAAACTGGAAAATGTCTCTCGTCGATCACCAATCTTGGAAAAGCAGGTATTTCAATCGTATGTGGAGCTGTTTAAAACCATTGGTAATTTCATGAAAAAGGACCGCTCTCAGGCAGTGTCAAAAGAAAAGGAAAATCAACCCGGACCATCACGTTGCCCAAAGCCTCCCTCCGACTTATCACATATTTTCGATATTGATCAGAAAGCTAAGCTGATAGGCCAAATTGCCAAAACCTGTGATATTTTTCTCTCTAGTTTCTAGAAATAGTTATAATTCTTTACTAAAACCTAACATTTACGAATATCTAACATATCTATTTGTTATTTACATTTTCAGAAAGTGTTTTCTTTAATAAATTCAAAACATGAAATTGAAATTATTTATTTTATATTTCCACACGATTTTTTATTGTGACCTAATTTCCTTCATCCATTGATCAATACAAGAGATTATGATTAGTTTTTCATACATACATTATCATTAGCGTTGACATATGTAGATAATTGGCATAAGTAGTACTTGGTCTTATTGTGGCTTTTTAGTACAACCATCATATAAATACTTACCTAGTTTTCATACAACCAAAAATATGTTGGAGCAACATGAGCCAATTAGTCAGCATATTACAAATATAACATAAACTGAAATCCAATAATGAGCTAGAATGAACCGTTGACTAATTGTAATCAAAATCAATATTGAAATAATAGTTTCTCAGAAATATCCTATCCAAAAAATATGTTTCAGAGGAGTAATACACTTCATTATAAATAAATTGGAAGAAACCTTTTTGATGACTTCATTAATTAAGAGTGACTGACTGAAATAGGACGTACATTTTAGCGTTAAAACTGGTTTTTGTAATCGACGTTGTTTGCTTGATTTTCTCCAACAAAATATCGTCTATACAATGTACTTCAGGAAAGATTACTTTTATCTTTCAGCAACAGAAATAGCAATCAAGGTAATGAATTGTGTGAGCTTCTTTATTCCTTTTCCCTTGATAGTCATGGCATGCTGTGCTGTGAGCTAACAGACAAGGCAAAAGCATGAAAACAGAACAGACTATCATCATCAACAAATAGGTTTATTATTACGCATTATATTATATGAAACGCTCACTAAACACCCTTTTTCGCAGATGTCTTCGTACTAAACACCTGCAAGGGTTAGGTACTGTTTATGGTGGAAAATATATATAGCATCGGTTTCTCTGACGAGACGAATTATGTCCTGGGAGAAAACCGACAGCATCCAAACGATACTCACGTTCACGTCATGTCAGAAGCCTTTGTTCCTTGGCTGGAGAGAGAGAGAGAAAAGTATGGAAAACCCATGTTATACATTTGCAATTTGTCAACGAATACGAAATTCGTTACACCAACGCAATTTCCCTAACTCATTTCACTGGGATTTGAGAGTTCACTTTCACCTTGGATGAAAAGGCATATTTCATAAAGTACTTAAAAAATATTAATATGCAGATGCAGGCAGATATTTACATAACTAGTAGTATAAAATATGTGACAAACAAACAGGGCTGCTGCTTACACCGAACAACCAGCAAACCAAGCAAACAAGATAGATGCAACATGACATTGTTTAATACATATTATCTTTCTTTATTTTTAACCTGTCTCGAATTCTGCTGGAGAAACATTAGGGAAAGTCCTACAGGAAATTTACATAATGTCAAATATAAAATAACATAACTTGCAGACGAGGAGTAATAAAGTAGCTTTAGAAATCTTAGTTAAATACAAATTGTATTAAACTTGGCTGGATTTATAAGACAGGGCCTGGGTAAGATGTGTCGCATACTTCATGGGGATAAATTAACCTACCTCGACAGAACAGTTAACAAAATGTTAATCGGTCAGCCTGCAGCAGTAATTAGTAATTATACGTGATTGAGAGACACACGGAAAGACGGTATGGGCCTAGGTAAGATGCCAGGTATACTTAACAATTAGCGGTTCCTGTGAGATTTTAAAATAACAGCTGACTGTGCTGACGTCAGTTAGGATTAAA
>JAHZMV010001430.1:0-21423 GCA_027743765.1 Coecobrya sp. COE2 | reverse complement strand
ACGCCAAGTCAAGCTTATTTTGCCTGATCACGTGGTTTTTCTATTGTATTTTTGGGAATAAGCATCCTGTTTTCAGATTGAACGGGGGTGTAAAGATGTATTGAGCGATTGATTGTAAAGAGTAATTACAGAACAAAGACATGAATCATTAAAGAAAGGAATAATTAGCACATTTTTAAAGGAAAGGAACAGTAGACGATAAGACACTAGGACACTGTAGTTCATTTATGCTTCATGAAACATACATATATTGAGTAAATTGAGTAAAATCATGAAAAACAGGATTGTTAACATTCAAATGCAGACAACTTCGATAGGCTATAATGTTTTAATTGTAGAAAAGGGTCATAAAACCTTTCAACTACTCATCAAAACAGTATTTAGATTTCTTGGACACTTAGGGAAACAACAAGAAGCAATATCTTGTTTTATAACAACGATGACCGAATCTATTTAACTAAACTTTGTAATTCTGTATGATTACAAGTTATCTAGATGATAATTAGATGTGAATGTGGTTCACTTATACAATCAATCGAATGCGGACTTGCGGCTTGCTTGTAAGGTCACATATGTAATTTAATGTCAATGATGCATTATTTGAAAACGGGATCATTATCAAGAAAGCAATAAACCATGTTCAACTAATAAACACCGCATTTGTAGGTTTACAAGATGATGACCTCGCTTTTTGGTTCTATCTGCCAGTTCGTACTTCAAAGCGATCATTGACAGAACCAAGCCAACTATATACAGACTGCGAAAACTAACCATATTGTTACCATATTGCATGTTTTGTATTTGTATTTACTTTAGCTTTGGTGTTTAGCTTTAATATGAATAGAACTTATTGTATAACCTTCATTGTAACATCAAACAAAACAATAAAATCATGTATATATTGTAGTTAAAATATATATATTTTTCTTATAAACAAAGTCTAAACAAGAAACTGCAGAGTATGAAATTAGCCCAATAATTTAACAATTTTGAATTGGTCTTTTCTTTCTTTTACGCATGCTTCGAGTTCTACTGACAACTAAAAATAATTATATCAACGTCGGCTTTCTTTATATAACCAAACTTGTCTTTAGGGTGATTTCTCTACGTGCGTTACAGCTTATCCGTTCAGGTTTTGGGAATGTGATATCAAAGCTCAAACAAGAAGAGGTAAATGCTCGTTCAAAATTGGAATAACAAATATGTACATATAATTTTAATACGTTGATAGACCATTTTGAGAATTCCAGTCCAAAGTTATAAAATTTACTTTTTGACACTTTTGGTTTCTTAATAATAATGTCCCTGTTTTCTCATTTTTCTTGAGAAACTGAATGTATATCCTTGTGATACATTTTATCTGCAGATAAAAATCTTTTACCATTCCTCAGCCAAAGAAAAGCCTCAAAGATTTTTTTTGCTTCAATGGCCTTTTTTCCTTTTCTCCTTTTTAGAATCATATTTTGTTGAACAACGTATTGGAATATTTTTACACACACTCGTCCCAGAAATAAAACCAAAAACTTATCGGAGACAAGGGAAAATATTATTTTATTAGGTTAAGGCAATACGATAGTGTCTTCAATGGAGACTTTGTAAGACAGACAAACTTTACTAAGTAAAAACCAAAAAATGCATGTACATCTCAAATCGGAAATGTTAGTAATAACAAAGTCAACAGCAAAACTTTTTTCATTCTGTTAGTTTTCATCTTGGCGGAATATCATATTATATAGTTGATAGTACAACCGTGCTACTACATACATCTTTTGGATGAAATATTGGAATGCAGGGTGGTTGGTTGGGTGGTTCCTCGTTTTTCTCACTCGACACACAAACGCTCTCATATTCCTTCCCTCCTAATTCTATTTTCAAAATAAAACAATAAAAAAAATTCCATGACCAAAAAACAGAAGAAACTCTACATAACACGAGAAAGCATGAAAGTCTTTGTATTGTCGATACTCCTTTGGTTCCACAATACATCATTTTCCAAACCACATGTAATATTGTGTGAAGATTATGCTGTGGTAGTTGTGCTGGGACTACGTGGTTCCATCCTTAAACCCGAACTTGCACATGATTTGATTCAATACTATTTCAATACTATTCCATTCATTCGTCCGTCCTCCACTTTGTATGCACAGTAACATCCTGAATACAAACCGTGTCGGTCGACCTACTCTCAAATCTTACACTCGATTGTACTGATGCCAGTGCCGGTATTACATACCAGGAAAGGAACTATGTGTGTTTCAGATTGAAAATTGAGAAAATCTGATCGTCACATTCTCACCCAGACAACATACATATAACCAAGAACGAGCAAGCGACAACAAAACCAAATCAATGTTGATCATTCAGCTTCGTCAGAAAAGCACAGGATATTGCAGTTCGATAACAAAGGAACCTAATAATGGCGAAGTGCCTTGTTGTAGTAGTAGAAGTAGCTACTGTAAATTGTAGTCAGGAGGGTAATAACATTCAGGACACATCATCATCACTTGCTAGAACACTATGGACGAGCAAGAAAGTCATACGGTGGTATAGAATGTATGTAGCAACTAGTAACTATCATTATCCACCACCAACATAGGTATATAAGGTTTTTTATTGTTCACTATAACAACTACTTTTCTCTTTCTCATCTTGCAAGGGCAAGGATTGAACAGACGATAGGATGTGTCCTCATCATTGTAATGTCAAGGAGGCCAACTCAAACAAAACCGTGCAGAATGCTAAATCTGAGAACCTGCACATGTAATAAGTATGGACTCGTGAACCCCAAGAAATAAGTCAGATACTGTTTTTGTTTTAGGAACAGAGTTTCAATAATATATTTAACAATAAAACGCCACAGCTAGTGTTCGCATGAACTTTCAGGCTCTCGAGGTTTGTACACTACAAATCGAAAAGCGAACAGGTAGAAAACCGAAGCCGATTTACTGTCTTGTCTCTGTTGTCCCTGTGATGCTTCTGCCGATGTCGATGGTTTTGTACAATTTTTTTTGAACAAATACAAACAAAAGCTTCAAAAGAGAAAGACACATACGAAAAGACCTGATTTTTTTTACTTTGACTACCCAAGAAGAAAAAGTACTTTAAAAACAATGCATGCTTGAGTATGTGTATATACTGCTTTATATGTACTAATATCATGCCGCTATTGCCGCTGCCCTTCTGCCTCAGACACTACTCGTCCTTTCTCTCATCTTATATGTATTGACTTTATTCTTCCGAAGAGAAAAAGTCACAAAATATCGAAATCTTTGAGAATCTTCTATTATAATCAAAGGGGGAAGTGTAAGGATATAAACAAAATTTCTATCTAGTTCTTTAGGATTTAAAAAGGGGAAACAATTTTAATATATATAGCGTGTGTATATAGCTTGTGATATGTGTGCACTCATGGTCATCTCTTGGTTTGGTAGTTGTAGCAGATCTTAGCATAAAAAGCTGAAAATGTAAGTATTATAAATAAAAAAAAGTAGTAACGCAGTAGCGTTGTTCCGTTCGTTCTCCTGTTTTTTAAATTGAACACTGAACAGTTTGTAAGCCCATCAGCCGAGCCTCTAGCCCAAAAAGGCCAAACCAATTCAACCAAGATCCAAAAAATCACACCAGGAGCGAAGGATAATGTGTATAAAAAGGATGAAATGAAGAACGGCCATCAATCTGATAGCTATGGTGTTGTTTCTCTACTATGCCGGTGGTGGTATGGTTGCTGGCTTGCCTGATGGCATGGCATGATTTTCATGTAAGAATCGATCTTATTACTAAAATATAGCCTGCAGCAGCTTTATTCTTGCTAGATCCATGAGATGATTTTATGTGCACACATATCACAANTGCAGCAGCTTTATTCTTGCTAGATCCATGAGATGATTTTATGTGCACACATATATTCCTATAACTTGTAGAGAGATACATGTATCATACCTACGATTTGTTTTATTTTCCCTATTTCATTGTTCTTCTTGATCGTCATCATAATCACAGAAGGAAACAAGCTTTTTGAGCCCTACCTATAAAACATTTTATCAGCCGAACAGAAGGAGGAGGTACGTACGATATTATAAGAAACAAAAATAAGAAGAGTCTATCATGCCACACCAGAAGCAGTAGAGCTGAAGAAGAAGCTCTTTTCAACCAAACGTATTACTGCATTTTTTGTGGTAGAAATGTAATTCTTTACAGGAAAAGAAGCAGGGTGAAACATAAACGACGAAGAAACGACAAGAAAAACCAAAAACCACCTTCAATAAAATATCTTTTTTCTTTCTTTTCTGTTGCGATGTGATGTGGATATGCTCGTTTGTCAATTTTTCGTTGCAGCGAGTTAAGTCATGAGGTTTGGTTTCAATATTGTTACTGAAACACAGCTTTAGGTATGGGGTATACCTATGCGTTTTTTTATCATGTGTATCAGATTTTGCTGGCTGCTGACTTTTTTGCCCTGCCTTCAAGAAGACAATTTATCAAACATCAAACCAAACGAGTAGTAAAGGCTCAAACAGTGAAGGTTAGGAACCATCCGGATATGTGGGTTCTCTGTAGCTACTGCATGCTCACAATCGGGTTATAGTATATCACGATCACGACAAGAATGTGAGATTGAAGAATCAGTATATACATACGAACAAAGTGAAACGACAAACAACCAAATATCCAACTTATAATCAGTCAAAGCAAAATAATGTAAGTCTGCTGATGGCAAGGCAAGCAGGAGGAGTAGAATTTAAAGAGAAGACAAGTGAAACGGCAAAAACTCAATCGTTTCTCTTATGTGCTTGTTTCAATAATAAATTGGATTTAAATCATGAGCATGCAACATTGATGGCGGCCATTAGCTATACACAGCAATAAGTGAAGAGGAAAAACGTGCATTTTATGCAAAGTAACTACTATGTTTATCTAAAACTTACAATATGTATATTTTAGCTTCTGGCGAAAAGTAACTTTTTAAAGGAAGCCTAATATGGCGATCCATTAATTTGTTCTGTTGAACTTTCTGCGAAAAGAAATTAATCTAAGAATATAAACAAGAAATACACAAGTTTGCTTAGGTATGTTGTTTGTTATAGAGGGACTGATCAACGTAGTTCGATCTCTCTTTTATTAATCCTCTTCCCCTCTCTATCTTCTGAATTATATAGTATAATGATCTTGGCCGAGACTTGATATCTGATGAAACATTATTGTTCTCAAGTTTCCGTTTTCCCTAACCACCTTTACTTGACCTATAGACTCTGAGCCAGATGCCAAATTCAAAGCACACTATAGACATACTTCAAAACTGCTTCATTCGATTTGAATTTATCCACTTCCCATGGCTTTAAGCATTTATTAAGCCTAACAAGTTAACAACAAAACAGCAGCATTACACTTTTTACAAGTTTGCGTTGTTCGTTGTTCTCAATGATCTCGACATGTTAAATAACTTCTTGGCTCTCTCCCTCATCATCGTCACCGTCATTCTCTAGAAAATAAGCTCACCACACCATTATCATCAAACTGGTATGCGCTAACCATTCATCTGCATTGAAATTCCGGCAGCCGTGGTGGCAGTTCATAAACTATTTATTAAGGTCTCTCGTCAAACCGTGTTGTGTCAAGCAGAAGCCATATCATGCTAAATGATAGCATAAGCAACGCAACGGAATGGCAGCAAACAAGAGCGAACAGCCTATTCTTTCCTTTTAATCTGATCATATCACATTCAAAGGCATCATCATTATTTCACTATTATTTCTTTCCTAGTGCATGTGCTGGTATGGTGTGGCACAATTATGACCGTGGTTCCATATGAAATTATATTCTGTTGTTGTTTCGAATGCCGAGTAAAACCAGTTAGTTATTAGTCAAGCCAAAGAATGAAGAGTGTCAGAAGCTAAATCAGAATGTTTTAGTTTGCCTTTACATTCTACTTGATAGAAATTACGAAGAGTGCAACCTCACTGGGCATGGTAATGAATTCATAAATGACTTTTCAGTACAATTTCGCATTGCATAGTTTTGACCTGATAAGTAAGTGCCTTATTCGTTCACTGTCCATCATTCGCACATCACTCGCCTATTCATTCTTTTCATATTAAATAATTTATGTTTACTTGCAATTGCTACTAAAAGAATAAAACGTGAATAACGGAACGCTGTTTTTCTACTCACATGCAGTTTTATGAAGGCTATGTGCTTCTGTATTATTGGTTGGACAATGTCGAAGTGAAGGCGACTAAATAAAATCACAAATATTTAATTTACCATTACCAGCAAGTAGTGGCAATATGTAGGACCAGATGATAAGATTATAGTACCTGACAATAACCATTTAAAAGTCTTCTTACCACTACTTCTCCCTCTCCAGTTTGACGTTAGCGGTTTATCAAAACAGCAAACGTACTTGCAATATCAATACCAGTAGATTACAATACAAAATAATTCTGATGAACATTATTCAATTCACTGGTAATGAACAGATTATGGCATGCAATGGTAGTATTGACGTAGTATTATAGTAGAGACCGACGCAGAGAGAAATTCGTTTCCGTTATGGCCATGCTTGACCATGTAACGGTATTTACATACGATTTGGCAAAATGTACTAGGAAAATGTATTACTTACATTTTTACTCTGTTGCATGTGCAAATATGACTACATATGCATACATCTGTAATTTTCTACATAAACACTTAAGTCATTGCTGGAAACACTGTGTGAATGAATCCGCATTCATCCTACTCCAAAGAGGATTACACGATTGTGTCAGATATATAGCACTTCCTCTACCGTTTGTGTACTTTCTTCAACAATTTTTTAAATGGATCGTTTTGGACATATAATAAGATAACCACACAATTTTCAGTCAACTCTATCTCTCGTTCAAGCATTGCATCTCGGAAAAGTGTCTGGTACTGATACCGATGAAAATGTTCTTCTGCTGAAGACTAACACATGGAGGATTAAAAGAGAAAGAGAACTTTTCTCCTTTTTGGCTGCCGTCCGACCTACTAATCGACAGAGCAAAAACCTTGAAGTCCACCACTAATCTATAGGCATCCATATATACATACACATATTATAAATTTCAAGTGATCGAAGTTTCTAGTACTACTGCATGTGTATATACAGTGTAGTAATTTCTTATGATCTCCATATGAAATGAGTTGTGAGCATTGAGCAAGCAGATAGCAGTGGTAGGTAGAATCATCGTACATATTATCTTCATCCCAGCAAATCCCTGACTCTACTCTCGTAAGCTGTGAAAAGCCGCATTGCTGCTCTTTCAGTATTCTTGTGAAAAGAAGTTTAGAGTTCGAGCTGATATTATGTAAATGCTACTGGTCTCTTCGGTGATGAGCGATGCGATAACATGGATAACAAAAATATAAAAATAACAAAAAAAAACTTTGTTGAACTGACTGATGATAGTGTAGAGTTGTATGCTGTACTCATATAGGTATATAATATACTTTACTACTGCAATGTGCCAGTAGGTAGCAGACAGCTTTTATCATTGTCTTTCAACTTGTAGTAATAAAGCAATAACGTCTTGTTCTTTTCTTACCAACTCTATATTAGATTATCCATTGTTTTGTTACTGGTTATTTCACAAAAAAGTAGGGCAAGCATACACAGCAGCAGTAACCAAAAGGGATCCCAAAAAAGCAAACCAACAAGCAGAGCTAAACTTTTTAAAGAATAAAAGAGAAAACCAACAGCGCTTCAGTGTCTTGCTCCTTCTTTTTACTTCAACGTTATTTTTCCGTCGATCCATCCGTCCATTGAATTGAAGAAAAACAAAAAGGGTTCATCTTTCAGTAAAACTAACTTGTCTGATTCTATTTTTCCAGGACAAGGAACAAAAGCAAATATTACTATAAGCTTAGCTCTAGTTGTGTTGGTAAACCTTCAAAACCCTTATCGATGCATGTAGTCTTTATAGAAAAAACTTCTTTTTCTCTCAAAGAACTAAACTTGTTGTTAATGGACAAAGTTGTGTGTGCTTGAGGTTTCGTTTGACTGCTGTTATAGTTAAATTATTGATGTAGAGGAATAATGTGGTGTTGTTACTTGCGTCATTGAGTAAAAGAAAGACTGCAAAACATTATGAACGATAATATCCATAATGAAAAACTGTGAATACTTGCGATTGATTAGATGACGGGAAAGTGAAAGAAATTCAAAGAGTTGCATCATGAATTCGATGGGATTTACTCAAAAAACCAGGCTACAATATTTTGATGTTCTTGTTTCTACTTCATCATTTACGTATCATCATCATTGCATACATACATAACTGGTGCTACTCATATGCGTTAAGCGACTACCAGACACAAAGAGCTCCACTTTCGGCTTACCTTAACTCTCGCTGCCTGATATCCTGCTGTTAATTGTGTACAAAACTCTTATGATGATAATAGCAGCAATCATAAAGTAACCGACTCTTTTTTGTACATCAACGTATTTTACTCTTACTAAATATATGCATACGTTGATGCTATTAATCGCTTCTCTTATTATTCCACACTTACAATTTACGATAATAAATGTAGTGGTACAAGTGGTTATTTAGAAGAGAGTTGATAATAAGTTTGCTATAAATGCTCATTGAGTTTCTTGCCTGATACTGCCTCTTATTATTTCCAATGCTACTATATGCATGCACTGCAACGACAATGATGGACCTTCAGATGATAATAATGACTACAATTCTCATGCCTGGGCCAGTTCTATGGTATCTTGAATGAGCGGAGGGTAGCTTTTGTTAAAAGAGAAAATGAAATTAGAGTTTGTGGGTCGGGCTCAAGTCGGTTGCTGAGCTTGCATGTGAATGCGATGCATCATCAGTGCCAGTTTTTCCGTGACTGACTGGACCAGTTTTATTTTGCTCCTGTCTTACCGAGTTGATGTTTTTTTTCTAGACTAGATTAGTTATAGTGATGATGAGGAAAACTTTGTTTAATAACATTGTACTTCTTTCAAGCTTGAGATGATGACGACGACCAAGATCAATAACTAAACCTTTTGGTGGTCGGAACATTCTTTCCTCGGATGCATGAATCATTCAAGATTATTTTGAAACTTTTTAAATGGCCAACCAAATGTTTCAGAAAGCAAAGTGAGTGAATGATAATAATCATTATAAGGAGATGGATACATAACATGTAGCTTTTATTATACAACCATGAGTTTTTAAGATACCGGTTGCATGTTCCATTCAGTATTCATTTAATCCAACTGCCAAGTAGAGAGTAGAGATAGATACGTGTGTCTCTCTGGTTGATTGAACAGTAGACAGAGACACTTGAAAATTTAAAAAGATGAGATAGTAGCAAAATAGTTATGCTGTTGTAATGACTTGATGCGAGAGGTGAGATGGTTAGTAATTAACCAAAAACTTCTACCATCAGACAACTATCTGGATCACGCATATTATAAAAAATATTGCGTTTTAGTACTTTCATGCAACATTCCTGTTAAATTGTTTCTCGGTTCCCTACTCCATTTTGTCGTCTTGAAATAATAAAGTGTAAAGGAAAGAGTGTAAATGAAATGCACTAATGGAACGATAAATTTATATCCGAAATTGAAATTCAACCCACCAGCAGCGGGTTGAATTGCTGCTGACTCGTATTATTTTTTATTTGTCAATGTGTGACGTGGAAAAAGTGTTTTTCTTGACAGATGAGGAAGCACACACAGTCACAACTCCGGAAATGAACAACAAAATGTACTTTTCCGTCTTTTATCGCGAATTCAAATCAAAACTACATTTTTACAGAGTGAAATATTATCACGGTTTTTCACAGAATCAAGTAAAATAAAAATCCACATTCCCGTGTATAACAAAAAAGTAGCATATTGCCGGATAAAATATGGATAAAATATGACATGTTTGCTCTCTTGGTCCCTTATTTGTATTTCAGTGGAACAGGCAGACAGACTGACAGACAATATATATCGAACCTCAGTGGTTTATCATTATAAGTTATAACGCTTACCTATTTTAAAATCTGAAATTCAACTCGTGGTATTCACTAACCACTAACCACCTATACGAGTCTATTTAGATATGTGTAGATCATGAAATGGTTATTTTAGTTTTCTCTGAAAGGAATAAATCAGACATCTTGCATTTTGTAGTTGCTGCTCCTCTTGCTTTTAATGCATTACCAACAACTGCCACTGTCAAGTTCTTTCTAAACAACATGCAAGCATGCTAGACCCGCAACACAACCTTCAACCTCCTGTCGCTAAACTGCAAACCGGGAACTGCAGAGATGTGAAAACTGTTAAAATGAATACAACGGGTCCTACCAATAACATGAACATGACTTCAAACAACACATCATCATAAACATATAAAGTCAAGTATGTACGTATTTACTAACTGCCTAACCAAACTGAGAAGTAGTCATAGTCATTTTCAAACTCATTCATTCCTTCATTCATGTTGCTTTTTTTCACTGACCAGATGACGTGACAAGGATATAATGAATGAGCTAACAGCTAACAGTCAGCCAAACCCCAGTATTCAACAGCAGTGATGGTGGTGGCACTGGCACTGACATCAATCAAAATACCTAGAAATGTTTACTTTGCACAGCAGCAGAGAAGAAAATGTACTTTTATTCCACGAGAGAAAGGTGATGTAGGAAATAAAGTCTTTCCGTGTTGATAAAACAAGAAATAATTCATTTTTACAATAGAGGATGCAGAAGTGCGTGAATGGCCGCTTGACTTGCGTATCTAGCAGCTTCACACAGTAGTACATATAATAATAAACAATCGTTCATAATATTCCATAAAAAGAGCATTGTGTTTGGTGGTCACCAAACACTAAAAATTTCAACAATACGGTCATGCACACATACCTTAACATATCATAAAATTCTTTCCCCAATTCATTCATTCCAAGTGTCAACCTGTCACCGGTCTTGTACACTCTTGTTGGGAAATAAATGGATAACTCTACTGTACTTCTGGGAAATGCTAACGGCAGGGATTTCTTCGCTTGTGCTTTTTGTTAATATTGGAATGTGACTGAATGTGCAATGAACTGAATGCTTTACGTCTGCTTTCATTGTTTTTATTTAATCTGCAAACACCAAAAAATTGTATTCCGCTAAAATCTTAATGTCAAAATATCCTGAATACTTTCGTCTTATTAATATATTCCTTTTACACTTTGTACTCCTCCTCTATATAAAGTTTGCATAAACTGTGTGATATGTATTTTTAATGCTATTAGTTAGCTACATAGGTGGGAAGATATTTTAATATTTTCAAGCTTCATTACAACATGAGGAAACTGCTATTTCTCCATTGTGTTTCTGCGCTATTATTCATGCATCACCAATTTGTTTAGTCAGTAAAATCAAATAAAGTAATATATTTTCCTGTTGGTGGTTACGCTTACTATTAGTTTTTTATCCGCACAGTATTTGGCTACTGCTCAATTCTCGCCATACATACCTTTTAAAGTGAACGGCCAAACTTGCAGGTGAAGGCAGTACTAGCGACTAGCACTCACCATCATAATAATGCAAACTTAAGCACAAGTCAAAGAAAATTCTTTTCCTTTGCCATGCATGCGCATGCCATCATCATCAGGACAATTGCCTCTGGCTGTTTTCTGTGGCTTTTGCATTAATGTAAGCTTGTGTGCACCAAAAACCCAGCACCGAAATACTGTTTTCTGCTGTATACGCTCTTCTTTTTTGTGCAAAGAAAATTCGACGAGGGTTTTAATCCAGAGAGACGCAAAGCAATACTAGCAGCAGCACAAGGAATTTTTGAATTTGAATGACTGCATAATACCTTTTCATCTAAAAGCTTTAGTAAATTAGAAATTGAATGTATAGGACCGAGAATGGAAGAAGACAGACGGCAGCGCGCCATACTAGTTGTAAATACAGACCGTCATTTTTAAAAGCCGTAGTGCTTTTGATTGCGATTTTGCAGTGAAGAAGCATGAAAGCATAAAAAAGTATTATTTTTTATTCATAAGGATTTCAGTCCGACTAAGCTATTCCTTTCAAATCCAACCACATAGCATAAAACTTCATTATCATCACTAACGTCCTCATCTCTTTCTCCGCTCAAGTGGAATAGTATTAATAAAGAAGTAGAAAAATGAAATCAAGTTCGACATTGGCAGTACAATGAGTACTTATTTTTGTGCTTTTTTGCGTGCACATTTGTATAATGAAAAATACAATTCATGTTATGCTCAAAGAAACACCAATTCATCTTTTTTTGCACAAGAGACGTGAAACACGAAAGGGAAGTTCGGTAGGTATATATTAATCCGATATGAAAGGGGGGTTTTCTCTGTATGAGTTCATACAATAGTAGAGCTGTGAAAATGAGAATATGCGTATAGGTATTAACGAACGAAATAGAGGTTTTCCATTTACAATGTTCTCGGCTTCAACAAAAAACACCGGCCAGAGATTTGCATATGAGTTTTTGTAAAAAGTGAAATACATTTAGCGAGAGAGCGTTGCTCTTTTGCCAGGATTGTGCCTCGTGTTCATAGAACTTGTGGCCGGTAGTAGTTCCCTTTAAGATATTCGGGTCTTTATTCGAGAGGCCGTTTTAGAATTAAAATAATGTGCACTAGAGAATTTTGCGGTGACTTCAACGGAATTGGGAAAGGAGTTACGTGGTAGAATGAAAACGCATAAACCGTTTTCGTTTTTCAGTTTTCAGATTTTCATTCATTGAATGCTCTTTTGAATTGGTAAAGTTGAGAGCAGTTTGTTGCCGATGATTTTCATAACGCCCGGTACCGTAGCCATTCATGCAAATGTTTGGGACTAGGGAGAAAGATGGAAAAGGAAGTATATATGAGATACAAAGCGTACGTTTGATTTATTTTGAGTACATCATGGACATCATGTCAAATACGGACTACGCAAGTGTTTTCGTCTATAATATAATTTTACTTTTGTTTCGTATGATTTTGATCATTATATATTTATTCCTTTTAGAGAATCGTATTTCTTAGTCAATTAATTTTAAGATATATTTGTTGGACTACAAACTATAGATTCACAAAATCGAAATTTTATGTTGACGCATTTCTAATGGCATAATTTATGAAATGAAATGCGATCTTGAACATTTGCAGTCGCACGACAAAATGTTTCAATTGTACATTTAGTACTTTGTATATGTAAATATTGGCGTTTTTTGGTTGCCTCATTGTGCAAATGAAGCAGAAAAATATGTCATTATTTCGCATATTATTTTAATTCCTAAACAATACGGCAAAAGTCAAAAATCGATTTTTTGTTTCAAAAAATCTGAGCATAAAGAAAGTTACAAAATTCCAATGATGAGCGTATGCGATGGTTCTCCTGTTTTGATTTTCAGTGTGTTGCCCAACTTCCATTGAAGGGAATTGCACTGCACAGGGAGATATACATACATACGTATTTGACAATAACTTCAAGAATGCTATTTAGTATTCCTTGTATAATGAAGAAACAACGTACGTCCAACGACGAGCCTTTAGTATAGTATTACTTTGTTGCCCACCGCACCACCATCAGATACACTAAAACACGTGGAAGAAACTTGATTTCAGTATCCATTATGAGAATGAGCAAGCTCTTTTTTGTTATAATGCTTCTTCCCAACATCCTATTTGTATAGGTAAGTTTGTAGTTGAGCAAGTTGAATAAGAGAATCAGCAGAGACACACACAAAGTTTGTGCATCCATCACGATTTTCTTGAAATATTCCTTCTTCCTTTCCGCATCCATTGTCAAAAAAGAACCACATCAACTTTAAGACTACCAAGAGACTTTACACAAGTTGGTGGGGATGTTGCTGATGCATAACATATCTTTATGCACGTCTTTATAGATATAATGTGATGTGGTATTATTGTATTTTGATGAGGGTAGGAAAAAGGTAAGTCGTGCATAATGCATCATCATAATAATAAATATAGATGCATCCTTTTCATCTCCCATGTGGAAAAAATGTGCTTTATGATGATTTTCTCTCTACCTCTCGCACAAACTGTCTTCTAGTGTCTCTAATATTTTTTCCCATTTTTCATTTTTCTTGTGAGAACGTAAACGCATCGTCATCTTCATTCCATCCTTTTTCCTTCTCCTCCTCCACACACTTACAACAATGGAATGACAGTACCAACACCAAGGAAAATAACAGCCATTAGTAAACTTGCATTATCATTTTCTTGAATTTTTAAATTTCACAAGACAAACGATTTACCAGAACGGGGAAGATACACAATATAACAATTTCGTAATGTTGGATCATATATAGAATTAAATACTACAAGGAATGAAGAAATATAAAGAGCTTTGGTTAACCACACCACAGACATACTTTTGCAAATGGCCATACCATCATTAGTACTTCCACGAAGCTGAGAATGCAAACACTACACAGGCACTGCTACTTATATATTTGTATTTACGCAAAGGTGTAATAATGAAAACGGGAACAAAACTGTATGAAATAAATATCCTGGATCCCTGACTGGTATTAGACAGCGCAATAATGCATATTTTACTTGTGTTTATAGATGATTACATTTATTCACCAAGCCACACTCAATAACCAAATGATTCTGTAATGAATATTGATGTACAATGTTTTTAGAATTTGTACATATATGAATATTAACTGTATATATACGCGTTTATGCGTTAAATAAAACGGTTGCTGTTTATATTTCTGGCTCAGTAACAAAACTATTATCTTTCTGCACGCACGATTACTGCTGTGCTATGACTGCATTTTTTCACAACCCATGCATTTATTCAAAAGAGAACAAGCATCATCGTCCGACTGCCAAGAAAATTCACAACATTAATGTCACTAAAATATCAATAACAGGTGGACCATGAAATCAAAACCGTACGATTTGCCCTCATACCATAATGCGCATAAATACATTCCAGTTTGAATTTACACCAAAAAATGCAAGGCATCATCATCATTACATTGCCAATTGTAGCAAACAGCATTAGTACTATCATCATTGTCGTCATCATTATGTACGATCAGTCCAAACTAACATATTACAACCAATGACGCGTTTTAGCTTGGCACAGAGAACCAACGTAACTTGAGTTTATTTATTTTTGTTCTCTTTTATCTTTTATTTCATTCTCTATTTCATTCACACCTCACACCCCTATCGTCACTCAGAGCCATTAAGAGAACAGAGTAGCAGATAGAAAGGGAAAACAAGGCAGATGCTCTACGGAAACGATATTGCAAAGCAAGGTTCTTTACAGAATGTGTACTCAAATCATAACAAGTCGTTTTAGCATAAAATAAATGTTTTGTTGTAAGTTAGATGAGCAAACCTCTTCCAATAATTTAAAAAATGCTGAGCTCAGCTTACAAGCCAGTGTCTTCGATGTTGGCACTGATGTTATTGTTATTATTATTACAAGATGCATTTTACTATTACAATGCATATCTTTTTCGCACGACATAATCATCACATTTTTACCATTACCATTATTACCGTCCCGTGATGACTCATCATAAAAGCGTTCTTTTAGAAATATCAGAACATGTAGGGAGAGTGAAAGAAAAATATGACAATGGATTGAGCTACTGAGAACTTGTGAGAACTATTAGCATTATGAAGAAGACCAAAACGAAGAGGATCAAATAATATCACATTATCGTGTCTCGCGAAGCTTTCAATCCTTTTTCTGGTGCATGTTATCTTCATCCCTGAAAACCAGAGATTGCTTATTGTGGCACTCTTTATAAACGAACGCAAGCGATATGCCACGATGGCGTGGCGATGAAGCTTCAATTGAAAGGAAAAGAGGTGGGGAAGGAGGAGGAAGGAACTTCTTGAAAAATGGTATTACTATTTTCTTCGTTCAACTCAACTCAAGAGACAAGGACGGAGAGAAGCAAAACGGAGCAAAGGAACCATTAACATAATCATTAAAAGAAGAGAATAAGCTACATAACCATAAAATCAAGATCACAACAGCAGAACAATAACAACGCAACAAAGTCATCTGAAAAGGAGGTGGGAACGAGGAAGGAAAATCTCCTTTATTTACAAAAGTTCCACTGCTGCTGCAGATTGTGAGAAAAACCTATTATGTCAAACATAACTTTGCATTACATTACTGTTATGATGATGATGACGACACTATTGTGGGCAAAAGTTGCTCATTAGCTGCGGAACCGTGCATGGAGTTCTTGGGTTTCGTTTATTTTGAAAGACCGATTGTTTTCATCATCGGTATCACCGTTGCTGCTTGTTAACAGGTTACTTTCCTCCATTCCAACCTTTGAGAAAAAGTGGAAGATGTTACCAGAGAGTATGGATGTTACCATTGAATTGTTAGAATACTGGATCCAAGTGGGTTTCGTAATGAGAATCTTAATAGTCGAATATAGAAAAAAATTGGCTGTTCCCACTGGAACGAAAGCGAATAGAAAAGATGAAAGTTATGTATATCCAGTATATCCAAACCAGTTGTATAGTTCATTGGTCATTTTCCGTGTGTCTTGCTGCCTTATAAAAATATTTATTTTGTTCGTGAAACAAAAAGAAACCGACTGAACTGGTGGATGCATAGGGGCATGCATGATTTGAAGCAAAAAGCGGCTCGCTTGTACTTTTTCTGAGGTTATGAGCTAAAATGACATGTAAGAATAAATTACGACCTTGTGGTTTATTGCAACTGCACATGCAGGCATAATAACATTTGAAAAAGAGCTTTCCGGCAAAAGATTTTTTTAATTATCTCCTAAAATAATGGTGGTGTAAATGATCAATATAATCTGTGAATGTTTCATATATTGCAGCCATTTACATAAAATGTGAGTAATGCTGTTAGTATTTATTCTCTCCCAGCCGTCATATATGTATATATTTCTCCTTTAATGTTAGCAAACATTGTTAAAAGCAAGAATGCAACAAATAAGTTTTACAGTAGTCTTCTTTTTTCGTATGAAAAACGTGTATTTATTTACTCTTCGAATTTGTGATCCACATTAAATAAATTCTACGTGTTTCATGCATTATTATTCATATGCATTCAACAGCAATCCCATACGCTAAACAATGCAAATTCATTCCTCAAATACTTGTGAGGGCTGAGTGGGTTAAAATTTTGAATGGGTAAGGTATATAATTCATATTTTTCTTGAGATCAGTATGTTGATCTCAAATAACAACACTTAGATGGGAACCACTACCAAAAGATTAAACAATGCTCCATGTGAGGGAAAACCTGTATTTTTATTCCTCTCCTTCACTTTTTTCTTATTGAAAACAAAAAATTGAATGTTCTGTCCGATTGTCTTGTAGCTTTTGAGTCCTTTAACAAATAGTAACATGGGTAGTATTATCGTTTCAGGGAAGATGAGCCTAACCCTTTTTACCAGTGGTATGGAACCATTTTAAACGTTCCATATAACTTTTAAATTACTTGTGCATACCGGTATACGTTACATTACATAATTTTACATCAACAGTTACAACGTCATCATCAGTCCACTCCACTTTTTAACAAATATCTTTCCGTAGTCATATTAGCCATTGTTAAATGTATTAGCAGCAATATAAAAGGTACCATCATCGACGTCATTTTAAAAATAGAAAAATGAAAATTGGGCAAGGTATTTTGTCTTTCTCTATGTCAAAAGTAAATATATTTATAAAAGAGTGTAAATAAGGCGCATAAAACAGCATCTCAACTAGAAACAGAAAAAAATATTGTGAAGATTTCGAGCCATATTCATCCCATCCCATTGTCTACCTTTGGTAGTTTACATTCACAATTCACACACACTTTGGTCCTCCTTTGCATCCAAGACTCTAGGTATTACACTTCATATTTCTGAACAAGGAAGAAGAGCACTCGTCTTAGTTAGGAATATTTTCTTACGTGAAGGTATATGTGAGGTTATGTAATATTGTATACTGTGTATGTCTACCTCTCATCAGTCTCATCCTCCATTGCCTTGCCTTGCAACATTCCCTGCTGCTTTTTATTTTTCTCTGGATATCCCTTTCTTATTTCCTTATAGCAAGACGATTAGGACGGAAGAATGATAATGGCTACAGAAAATGAGTTGTGATAGCTTGGTTGTCTGCGGTAAGGTTTTCTCAAGATGATTGCATTTAAGTAGCATTCCAATAATAGATTCACATCATCTATCTTCTCTATCACGAGGATCATCAACAATATCTTATTTGTACACGGAGTAACAAACATGTATCTACTGTGCTAGCATCGCCAAGTATGATACATAGAATATGAGGAAAGGAGCATTGACGGTCTTTTATGATAAAAATTAATACTGCAGGGACGAATATAAAGCCCCTACACTGTCAACTGTACATTTCCGTGAATTCACAAGTAAACTTTGTAAGTTCTGGATCAACCACATGATAATAAAAATATGAATAGCTGGAAGGTACTAGGTAGTGGAAGAGTGGCATTTACATCAACTTATTGGTTTTTTCCTTTTATTTCTGATATCACAACAAGTAGATATACTTATACATATAATAGATACAGTGAATATTGGGGTAAAATGTATCTAAAACGCACATTCTTCGTGTGAAGATTTATAAAATCTAAGTAATGTGATTTCCTCATCAAAACCTTCTATATTCATGTTAGGTATACATACTTATATAAAAGGTAATACATAAAAGGAGACGTGTTTGATTTTTTTTCATTGTGAGTTTCTCCTACTATAGTGGTTGAGCGAGAGAAAAAGACACGAAAACGAAAAATGATGGCGAGCATGAGGACGACGATGACAAGGATTATTCCTGAAGAAAGAGTGACTCGAGAAGAATCTTGCAAGGTAGGATAAAAATGAAAGAGAACGATGATGGCGAGACGTTCAAGATATTCCACCAGCAGAATATATATATCCTAACAAGATCGCAAGGGTTTGGTACTTTTCCCTTCATATCTGCATAAAAAAGTTAACAATGAGTAATAGGAGAAGTTGCTGCTATTTTATCAATATAAGGAGCGACAACAGCGAAAGGATTCATTGGCATTTTTAAAGAAAAATTAAAAGAGCTGGAGAGATGTAGCAACGCAATATTTAGAATTTAGAATGCGAAAACGATAAGGACTTTAAATCGAAAAGGTGGATGAAATGAATTAGTAAGAGTATCTTTCCAAACAATTATTAGAAAGCACCGAAAGATTAATAGAGGTAGGGTTTTTGACAATACAATATTGAATATAAAATCCATTATTGCGAAGAAATTGTAATTAACATTTATCACAGTATACAGTAAGGCTGTACAGTTTGTCAACAACGGTACAAACATCACAGTATTACACTTACCACTTAGAGAAGATGGCCAAAGATAGGCAGTATTATGCAAGATAATACAAAGGACTCTACTCTATATTATCTGCTGCTGCCCATCGCCAGCAACCTCACATTAGCTTACTAACGACAGAGACAAAAGAAAATGTGCAATTAAAGAAATCAGAATCAATACATTAAATATTTACGGCACGGTGAAAATGAAAATGCTTGACAGAACATCTCTAAATACTAAATAGGTTCCACTAAAGTGAAATGAAAAATGAAATGGTGTCTACTGCGTGGACAGTACAATCTGTAATATCAATATTTTACTTCTTTTTTCAATATTTATGTTTTCATTTTGGCAGTACTGGTAAATTTTTTTAAACGAAAATTAAGACTATCTCAAAATTCCTCTGTAATCCGTTTGAATTACAGCGTAATGCAAAACATAGTTTTACATTTCTCATTCCCGTAAGCTGCATAGAGTTGAAAACGTTTTTATTTACGAACGATGAGGATTTTCAAGGGATTTAGTTAGACAAAAAGAGCCGACGAAGATGAAGAAAGGATTTACGCGACTTTTTTGTAAAAAGAGCAAGTGTTCTGGGAAAACAAGATATTCTTTATGAAGGCAGTATTTTTAATAAAATTAACATTTTACCACAAAATCCCAAGGAAATTTGGGGAAATGTGCTGCTTTTACAGGATTAATTTTATAGCTGATTGTAGTGCTTTTCTAATTTGTATGTTTGAATATGTATGCCTCATTGCGTACACTATATAGGTATAGGTGTACCGAATTTTATCTCTTTTGTTACATTCTTATCTCAGGAAATGAAGAGAAAACGAAAAAATAATAATATAAAACGAAAGAAAATCTTCAATTATTTCCATGCTTCACTGATTCAATGTCTCCTTTTCTCATTCACTCTCTTTAAAAAAGGAATAATGGAAGCTTAGGACTTTGAAGAAGAGGAGATAAAACCACATTTAAGATTGGCTAGCAGCACATATAAAGTAAACTGACGATGAGCTGAACAGGTCTATAATGTTCAGTGAAAACCAATCCACGAAACTTGTACATCCAATTGCTTTATCAGAACAGCAACAACAGCGATTTTTATACATCATCCAGCAATACAGCAGTATTCTATTCACCATAACCGTATTGGTAAATTCCTTTTAAAGTAGTAAGAAGAAATCTAAAATCCAACTACCAACTACTTGCAAGTTAGTATCATTATGATCATGATCAACATCTCCCGCTTCTTCTTCCATTTCTTTTTTCCAAAGATGTCGATTTATATATCAATTTGTCGAAATCATCCTTAATCCCTAATAAAACGTGACTCAAAACCCCTCCATTCATTTAATACTGTTATTTTGGCTCGGTTGCCTGTATATACACTATACCGACTTCATCAGGTTCAAAAGCAACCGCAACATCATCTCACATCCTTCTCTGTCATATTGTATTGCTTACATTGAATATCTAGTAAGTTCAGGACTTTTTTCGTATTGGGGGTTCGAATATGTATACGCGAGGCACAGGACGGGACGATTTTGTAACTGAACGAAAAAGCAGAAATGCTTTCTCTGTTTTCGGCTTGAAGTCATTCGTCCATTTCTTTCGTCTGTTCAGCCAAAAATAGAGAATCGATCGGGACACTTGAAGTGCATATTACGTGAGTAAAAAAGGGAAACTGCATCAAACGAAAGATGAGGGAGGAAGAATGCGAACAAGAGGGTGGCAGATGCAAGCACACAGAAAAAATACAACATGTCATGATGAATACAAAGACTCTGAATTGTAAAAAAAGCATTCTAAAAAATCCAAAGTCGGGGTGGAGGGATAATGTGCTTGAGGATGATGCTGATGCAACACTGCAAGCAACATGAAAAAGTAACGAAATTTTGTTGGAGTGCATTATAATACTCCACCATCGTCCAACAACCACTCCTGACTTGACTAGACACACAAGAACACAAACGACATAAAGGATATCAAACGAACTTTCTTTGATGATGACTATAGCTCCCGGGTTGCTGGATGGAAAGGCTGGTGTCAGGATTTTTGGCTGTTTTTCTTTTGTGAATTGCGAACG
>JAHZMV010001429.1:0-10134 GCA_027743765.1 Coecobrya sp. COE2 | reverse complement strand
CTTTAAGTGCTCACAAAATTGCAATGGTTCAGTGCCAAGTTGAATGGCCAAGGAGGAAAAAATCCCTCACTTAAACAGTAAGAATCGTAGAATAGATAGATATATATAGGCTATACGAATGTAAACATACCGACTACAGACGAAAGGGATATGGTAAAAATGTAAGTTTGATCAAATCGTATATATACACTTGTTCAAAGGGTACACCCAAGAAAAAAAAATTATTAGTCAAGTACTTTTTTAGGTGGCGTGGAACTACTACATTTTTCTGTAGAAAAAGCTTTTAGCTTGTTTTTGTGCGTTGTGCGTTTGGAAACGTATCCACTGGTAAGTTTTTTTGGAAGGGTCGAACTACTTGAACAAGAAACATGAAGAAAGTGTTATCCCAGACAAAAAAATAGTTGAAGTAGTGGAGGGAAAAAAATTGGCGAAGGGCTACCACTGTAGCTGTAGTTGTAAGATGGCTTGTGTGTGTTTGAAGTAGTGAAAAAAATATCAGTAATTTTCACATGGAATAATAGTCTGAAAAATAAGAGTGACGTACACAATGGAGTAATTTTAGGTTCGGGTCAGCAGCAGCATGCTTTACTCTCTACTTGACTTTTGACTTCTCTCTCGTTTTAAAAAAGAGGGAAAAAAATTGTGAAAGATTCTCAAGCAGATGCGTGTGACTTGAGAAAGAAGAGAGCGAAATGCTAAATGAATGAAGCATAAAAAATATATTATAGTGAAAATGTACTACTGGATTTCATAATAGACTTTACGCAACAATACTATACGCGCATAATAATATGGTGTGACGGATATTCCAAACTTGACACTCTTCTTTTACAGAGCAGCATTTTACGACGGTATGAACTTTGTATTTTTAACGTATTCTTTTCCTGCTTATGTGACTTTTTACGTGGCTCCCAGTCATAAATATTTTTTTGCTAGTTTTATGGCAGGATTTCAAAAAAAAAGAAGAGAGGAGCTATAATATTGCTGCTGCACACATTAATATATTACTTTGCATTATGAGCTACGTGTGCAAGACTTCCTTTTTTTTCTTGACTGCAGCATGCAAAAAATATATATGTATGTGTAGGATGTTATGAGTAATGTGAGCTTGCACACACAAAGCCATACTTTCTTTTTTTTCTTGTGTGGATACAAGATTATGTACGACGTTTATGTTGTGCCATGTTTTCGTCATAGTTGAGAGGGAAAAAAGTCGGGAAAAGTCTGAGTAGTAAATTATGTCATGAAACTTGTCATTTCGAGCACATTTTCTCCTTTCTTTATAGAGTAATGAAATGATTAGAAGTACATAAGTATGGTGGTGGAGTGTAGAAAGAGAGACAAGAGAAAGGTTAGGTACCACTTGTGTTAGTAGGGATACCTGAGTATATATTCACACACTTGGAATGCTTATGTTAGCACAGTGAAAGTAGTACTTTGGTTGGGAAAAAAATCTCACATTTCAGCAAAAAGAATCCTCAATCCTTTTTTTGCGCAGATAAACAATGAAGTTGTACCCTGATAGGTATTTTTTTTCTGTAGATATAGACGTACGTTTGTAAATGGCTATGTAGGTTTTTATATGTTATTTTTATCTGTGTAGTTAGAATGCGACGTGAGTTTTATTTTCAGAGAAGAGAAAGCTGAAGCGGCTGTAAAATGTGTTCTTGAATAGCTAAATGGCTTTTTTGAAGTGCCCATTCAATTTCAAGGGCGCAGCTGGATAGGAAAGGTTGGAAAAGGAAAAGCGGGCTTTTTATTGCTTGTAATAAATTAGCGATTACCTTCTGGTAATCAGTTTCAGAGGCTTAAAGCATATTATTAAGTTTCCAATCAATGCTCTCTCTCTTATTTTTATGCAAGAACTAGACGCCAGCACCTATAACGCGGCAATGTGGGTGGTTAGCACTACTACAGATTGTGTGGGAGTTGGACGCCGACTTGTAAATTTAATAACCTAGTAAACTCTTCTCTCTACTTGTCTTGGCAACACACCATACTATTCTACCCTGCTCATTGTTTCTTGCCTAAAAACAAGGACCTCACAACCACATCACCAGTACCACATGACAGTGTTTTAAAAATCGATCCCGTTTTCAATTTCTTCCCACTTATTGCATTTTATATTGAGTCAGGATGGGTAGGAGTGAGAGTTGACTGGTGGCGCTTCTAAGTTTTTGTGCCTAAAGTGTGCATGCAGTATATATGTAAAATTTCCTCCTTTTCTCTCGCCTAATATCCTCATCCTCTTCTTGTTCTTCTTCTATCTTTTTTGTGTGATATGAAATGTCTGGCTGCTGGCAGTAAAAATGGAAGTGATGTGAGAAAAAAAGGAAAGAAGTTGAAACGATGTTGGAGGGAAAAAGGCGTTCAAGCATTTTGCCCCTGCACTATATAGCATTTTGGCTTTCTAAGCACATACATGGAATTTTTCATGTGAAATTTCTTTCGAGTCGTGATAGTTTGAAGTAAGATTGACAGAACAGAAAAAATAGAGAGTACACTCATCCACTACTCCTTTTCAAACATGCCCGTAGCTCTCTCTAACTTGTCTTCTTTTTCTAAGCTGGTTCGAAGTGCCAAGTGAATTTCTAGGACATGTAAAGAGAATCGGGTAAGTGAGAGTATGAGTCAGAGACATTGGATGCAAGTACCATTTTTTTAGACAGATATAGTTTTAAAATAGGAGTAGAGATATGTATAATCGTTTGGGCGTGTTTTATGAAAAGAGAGATTAAGAAGACATGTATTCGGTTTAGTTTGCTTTATTGTTACTTTCTGCAATATTCTCTAGGTTTTTGGGGGAAAGGGAGAAGTCAAGGAAAACCAATATTTTCTGATGACATGACAGTTAAAACGTGGATAATATGCAGTTGCAGTGTGCGAAATATATTCTGTAATTCATGCTAGATGTGGTTTTGTAATGAAGGATAATGTAAGCAGTTTAGTTGCAAGAGTTTATAAAATCTTAGCAAATGTTATGAACGTCGATTGTATTTGAATTAGTAACGATGTGTAATAATAAAATACATATATTGCGGTTCTAATTTCTTAGAATGATGTTTTGCTTTTTGAGGTTTGATGCAGTATGGCAGATATTTAGTACATGATAGACGTCAGTCGGTAGCATACTGGAAGTTGGACATCAACTATAGGTGCAGATCACTTTGTTTTTTTATTTGGTTCGTTATAAATGTTTTCCATGACATTGTAGGGTGTTGCTTAGGGGGCGTCCATTACGCTTTAGCTTCAACATTAGAAAATTTTTTTTATTAACGCATTTATATGTTATAAAGTTTGGCAATTACCTGTGAGTAAAGTAAAAAATTAAGTAGTGGAAATAAGGGAAAATGCTAAATATATTTTCATACAATTTAATGTTTGAGGAAAGAGAAAGAAAGTTGGAAAGTTTGTAGCAGCTACAATGAGTCCATCGGAGGTGATAGAAGCATGGAAGCTGGCTTCCGGAGAAATCTCTCCATCCATTTTTTCCACGGAATTACCGGATGTTAAATGAAAATGTGATTCCAGTCGGTGCTGCTTCTCTGATATTCTGATCAATAAAGAGAAGGGAATAAAGACAATGCGTTAGTGCACTTAAATTAAGGGGTTTTACCGGAATTCTGTAGAATCAACAATCATACAAATGTTATCTTTTACTATATCGGTGATCGATACCAGTTCAATCTTTTTGAAAGGCGTCCTTGTCAAGCGATTTGCCATCTTCGAGTTGTTGGTAATCTATTGACTTTTCACACTTTATCATTTAATGTTTAAATCCTTGACCTTATCTAAATTTTAGGCGTTTACTTTATAAAAATTATAGATATGATGTAGTTATTAATATCGGTTTGCATTTTTGTTGACTTGACTCACTGTAGTTAGTTGTTTTGTGAATAACAACATCAGAGTTTAGTAATAATAAAAAAATCCGTACATATAAATAATAAATACTACCCATCCAAATATGCACATATTTAAATTATCTTGCTTTCCTCCCATTTTCCACAAGGCATCCAAACAAATAACTTTCATTTCATTTTAATCGCATTTTGTTTTGTGGATCCATATCTATTTATTTATTTTTAGCTCATTTTCTAAATTTCTCCTCTTCCACAAAAACTCGCTCTCTGAATAAATTCTCTGAATACCTTCCCTCTACCAATACCAACGAAACAAACTACTTGCCCTGACTCTTTCTCCAAAATCGAATTTATGTTTTCATATTCAGATTCATTGGAAAAGAACGACTGGATGTTGAAATTTGTCTGTTCTCTCTCTCTCCGATAGTTTGTTTCATTTCATCAGTAGTAAAGTTCATAAATCCCTCGGATGATAATAAACTACTAATATTTGTGTAGTATAAGTTGTGCCAACCTTGGATCCATCCAGCCTTCCTTACATTTCATTTTCCGTTCTCGAATGAAAAAAAATATTGGAGAAAATGGAATGAAGTGATTTGTGAAGAAAGACTAAGTTTTCTCTCGCGCCGAGTATCTGTGTGTGTATGAGAAGTTCTCAATTATTGGAGAAAGGAAAAAGAAGCGGATTTTCAAAGAAACTTTCTTTTACAACAATCCGCAAGAGAACCAGCATGAGTCCCGTTTTGTGATGGGCAACACTCCTTTCGCAAAATCTATGATGTATATAGAAGTGCTGCTGCTTTTCACGGAAAAAACTGCATAATAAAATACTACTACAATACTACCAAGCTTGAGAGAAAATTATTATAGGTTGTATAACGCGCGCAGAAAGCAAAACTTTGTTAGGGACGGAAAAAATCAGTCTCTTTTTTATACCAGTTATTTGAAGCAGGCACACGCAAGTTTTATAAGTTGGGAGGAAAAGGAAAAGTAGATGGGTAAACTTGAATATATGATGTATATAGAAGTGCTGCTGCTTTTCACGGAAAAAACTGCATAATAAAATACTACTACAATACTACGAAGCTTGAGAGAAAATTATTATAGGTTTTGTAACGCGCGCAGAAAGTAAAACTTTAGTTAGGAACGGAAAAATCACTCTCCTTTTATACCAGTTTACTTGAAGTAGGCACACGCAAGTTTTATAAGTTGGGAGGAAAAGGAAAAGTAGATGGGTAAACTTGAAGCGTTGAGTAAGATATATTATGGAACCAGCTACAAATGCATCTGCTAAATGGATTACTCACACGTTTCTAGGTCAGTTAAAATAAAAGCTTGTTTGTCTAAGATGGTCTAATGTTTGAGTAGAGAGCATATAAATAAGTGATGTGATGCTCTGATATAATATGAGTGTGTATATTTTAGTAAATTATGTTTACATATTTTTTGGATGTGTGTATGTTTCAAGTATGCAAGGATTATGTTGCGTCATCGTTAACGGGTTTGTAGGGCGCTGAGTAGAAAAATAAATTTTGGGTTTCTGTCAAAATATTGCAGTTTTACTTACAAAACTGGTTTTGACGTTGGTACTTTCTCCGGCCGGAAAAAAGGCTTGCATCTTGCAAAAGTAACCAAGATTTCAACGTGTTGTATAAAAAAAATTATGCAATGTTATTAAATGTTATGTAATATTATGTGGGTGTTACGGTGGTATATTGGTCTGTCCGTCATCACTTGTCTATCCACTGTTTCCTCCGGGTTTCCCTCATTTTGTCATAGGATTCATACAGCAAAAATAGAAAATTTGTTGGAAAGGATTCATCAAGACATGGGACTGACAGGAATTCATCCTGTTGGTAATCGTTAAAATAGTAAGCGTTGAGAAGTAAGGAGACACAAAATAAAAATGTGTAGAAATAGTTAAGGATAACCTTAATAAACCGTTACTCCTTTCCAAAGATTTAAATTAATAGCCCATCATGGTAGATTATTTTTGGTAAAAATATTTCCAAATGGCGTATACATATGGCATGAGGCTGATCAATTCTTCAAGATAAATCTGAAAGTAAATGCAAAAAGTTTTGAAATACCATCCATATGCAAAATAATGACAACTTTTATGTTACGTATCCTGTTTGTCCAGTTTATTATTATGTACACATCTATGCATATCTTAAGTATTTTATGGATACTTGGCTCTTTTCCAGCTAGTAATCATTTTGTAGCAACAATTTTAATAATTTTCCACTCTATTTGACAGTGACTCCGCAGTGGATACGATTGCTGTATATCTTTTTACCCAAAAGAAAAAGTTTGAGGAAGCAAAACCATCCAACTAAAAGCTTCGAGGTTATACAAAATGCATTTTTTATTTCCGTCTTTAATATGCTATTCAAAAGGAACCTCATATATGAACTGACTGGAAGACGGGTTTTTTTATAAAAAGAAAAATTTTCTCTTCTCTTCTGTCCAAAAAATACATTTTATTTTCCGGGCATGTTATATAAGGTAAGTGGATGATCGTATACAAATATTCAAGAAAAATGTCTTTCAGGATGATATAGTACTTTATTCTCCTCGAAATGAAATTTTTGGACGATTAGTTTCCATTTTATGCATGAATAGCCACAACTGACCATTTTCAGCCGCCACCAAGTCCATTTCGTTTTTTCCGCTTGGTGTAGTCTCTTCTCTGGAATGGCACATGGAATTAGATGATAACAGGCAGAGAAAATGAACTGCTGAGTTGAGCAGTCCGTATACATAAATATATATACACGTCACCTCATCCTTCCAAGTTGGGAGTTCAGCTTGGGTTTTTTTTATATAACTTATCGTTATGGTCTCTGAATCTGAATAAAATAACTTTCCAAGAATCCAGATACATTGCCCCACGCATAAAATGATAAATCTACATGGTGGAGTGTACAAGCGTGTAAAATGTGAAGGAATATGGCGGAAGCAGCATCATGTGAAGTGAAAAGGAAACGGAGATGGGCTTTGGAAATTAAGGAAATGGGTATAGTTACAAAATGAATGGAGAGAAACGAAAATGACCACTTCAAGATACACTCCAGTTGATTTGACTAGTTGATATGGAGATGTATGTTTAATGGGGAAAGTGGATCTTGATCCCAAGTTGAGAGAATTTTCGCATTTCCTCTTCCAGGAGCAAGGATTTGCTTTTCGAGTCCAGAGGCTGAGAAAATCTCCAATATGAGGATATAATAGTGGTTTTAAGAGGAAAATTCTTTTCGAATCACAATGGAGTACAGTAACCTTAAATTAAGAAAATATATAGCATACTTTAGAAAACCTAAGAATCTTGATAGTACAATAGGTACATTTAAATGCGTATATTTTTATCTTTGAATATTTCTCGTTGTGTCCATGTTCTACTCCGTCTTGCTACCAACGACACGTAACAAGTATATGTACTAATTGTAACAATAGTATAGTTCCAGCAACAGTACAGAAAAAAATGGTATTTTGTTATGTCAAGTTTGTTATTTTCTGTACATATTTACATTACATAACTATGTCTGTATTGAGTTAGGTCACAAAATCATTTAAGTAAAAATCAATAAATTACCATACGTTGTGGAATATTTTCCAAGCAAGTATTTTAATTTGTTTACGATTATGCCAAATATCCACAGCCGAGAATTCAATAATATTGTATTATTAATACATATCTATTCCGTGAAAGTTATTTTCCGGCCAAACTTTTTTATGTCGCATTATCCCGCAAATATATTTTCGTCTTTTTCGTCTGGATGCTTATCAGACTGGAAAACAAACAAAAACTTTACTAGACACATAGTACTTCCGCTGGTGTGGTTTGCATTTCATCTATAATGAAATGTTATAAAATCCATGAACGTACATATGTAACTTTGCCCATATTCGAATTAATGTTTGTACATACTTATCCGCTAAACTTACATAGTAACATGATACATAGTTGGCTTACTCAAATGAATTCTATTTTTATGACCTTGTTACATGACTCCGTTGCCAACAGATAGTAAATATTTTGCAGAGGTAGATTGTGACCTTTCTGACGACAGAAATAAATATACTTACTTATATTTATATTGTGACCCATTTTTTGTGCCCATAGAATCCTGATTTAGATTTAAAACGGTAAGTTTTGCCAACTTTTTTTTTCAATTTTAGCATTCCAATTTTATAGAAAATTTTTCCTATTTTGCAACCAAACGCATTGTTTTGATACTATAATAATCATAATAAATACCACACCGGTAGGTTTTTGTTTGCAGTGAAAGCATGTAAGAATTTTCTTTTATAACTCATATCCTCCTCGTTCCCATTTTTTTGTGTCCACACAAAAATTCAATTCAGGCGAAATCCTATTTCTTCTCGGAAAAACACGACATCCGTCTAACATATTAGTTTTCTCCATTTCCAAAATGCTTTTGTTATTGCACAATTCCGCTCATCCTTTTCTTTATGCTTGCGTATGCCTTTTGTACATGTCCTCCTCATCCTTCATGCCGTTTTCTTCTCCTTCTTTAGTGAGTTTCTTTTGTGTGCTAAAAACATAAACCTGAAGAATCCCTGAGACGATGCACGTCCCTTTCTCCACCCTATTACATGGATGTAAGGAGCCACATAATTAAAAGCATTCTCACAGCATCCAGAAAATAAAAAGATTGCTGCCATATGGAATACATCCTTGTGCTTACATACTATCTTTTTGTATAGTTTCAAAACCTCTAATCCGTAATTTGGGTTCTCTTATAATCTTATATTTACAAGTTTACTATCATGCTATTTTGCTATCTATATACTTTCATGAAAGTATAGATAATGTTATCAGAACGGAATTTCCTTTAATTATAATGTTTGTTAGTCTATATTTATGTTTGGTAGGTGATACTATATAATTATAAGCTCGAATAGTTCATTTTTTATCCTTTCCTATTTTTGTCTGCTGCTGTACTGTATTCCGATATACTTTTTGTGAAAGTACTTATGGGCATGGTGTGACTTAAAACTTATTTGTCAACGAAGTCGGCTTCTGTATGGATGATGGTGTTGCTAGAGAATGCGGAAAAGGAACTTTGATTTCATTTTGTGCAGATGTTGTCCTTTCAAGAAGCTCGTCACGTTCCTTACTTTTGTTTTCTCATTGTGTGCTGAATACTAATTTGAAATTGTAATTAATAATCATAAAATAAGATAGAGCTAAGAAGAAAAGTATGTATGTTCTGTTTTGTTAATGGGAAGACCGAGACGAAAGAAGTTTAGGAAGTATTAGCTAGGAATTCCTTTAACGTCAAAAGAGGATAATGGGATCGTTAGTAATTTTTAAATAAAGTATGGATACGCCCCTTCTATCAAATTGTAAAACAGTAGACTCTAGAAAATCTGAAGAGAAAATGAAAAAGGATTGAAACGTATTTTAGCTTTCCAGTTGTGCAGTCGAAATATCAAATATTATTACGGTGCGTAACAAAATTACAAGGCCACTGTCTAATTCCCTTGACATATTATGATACGGGCATATATGTTTGTTGTATTACGGATCGTAAGAATATCAATATAGTTTAGAGATTATATACCTTTCGATTATTGAAATGTACCTATGCAGGATGAATCGTTATTTTATTTTTTGAGAATGATTGCCAAATGAATTTTTTGAAGCGATTAAAATTACTTAAAATTATTCGAAAACAAATATCAAGAGAAGAGCCATACACCTATTTGTAATATGCCGTAATTTGTTGTTGTATTTTACACAAAGGCGGCAAACTTGTGCATGTACCATTTTAAGATTTTATTAACTACTTTAAAACCGGTGAGCTTACAAGGTTGTGACACCCCGTACCCTAATGTAATTTTTGATTTCATAATTAGAATTGTGAAATATATGCTAGAAAGTCAATGAATAATATTTTTAAAATATGTGGAATGCGAGGTAGAAACAAGAGAATAGTTTGATAAGAGGAGGGGAGGCAGGCTCAGTGAAGAAATACGTTCCATATAAAAAGTAATCCGGTGCATCCATTCGTGTATTGCATTTTCATAAGAGCCTATATAGTAGAGTATGTACACTGAAGAACTATATTATTCGGTATTACCAATACACATATTTCAAAGAACCGTAAACCGGAAATACCAAAACATTATTCGCCCTCTTAAAGTTTATTATTAAAATACATCTAATAACGCATCTTTTGATGCAAAGAACTTAAATCATTAGTTAACTTAATTGCTAATTATCAATTAATTACAAAAAAATATC
>JAHZMV010001428.1:0-31880 GCA_027743765.1 Coecobrya sp. COE2 | reverse complement strand
TTTTTTCCTTTTCAGCTCTTCATTGAAATTTCGTTGGGGAAAACTTACACACAGCATGATACAGAGAACGACGGTAAAAGAATATATAGGAATGATTTCGCTCCATCCTTGGAGACTCAAATCACGAACAAATGAAACGAAAAAGTTGACTGATACCGAGAAAGGGTTGCACCACCTATTGCACCACCACCACATAATCTTCTTATATTTTGTCCTACGTACCAATTTCTGTGGTGGTTATGGCTGTCCTGGATCGTACAGCTATCATCTCAATAATATTCCGATGTCAATGTATATGTAATTTTTTGTAGTTGATGATCAGTAGGAAAGGAGAGGACGATGAGTTTTTAAGTTGCTTTTTTTATTCTTCTCAAGTCGAACAGAGAAAAAAGCGGGACACCACTACAGTAATAAATACAGTGGTAGTTCTACTAGCTTGGTTCGTTCGTTGTAAATTGTAATCCAATCTGGGATCCTGACAAGCAAAAGATAATAGATGAGAGAGGGGTCAGGGAAGATATTTTTCCCTTACATGCATGCGATGCACATCCAACATCATGATTCCCATCGTCGCCATTGATTACTGCAACCGGAGACATATTATATAAGTAGGAGAAGGGAGGACTGAGGACAACAAAGTTTCGTGCCCAGTTTTTTTTTCTGGAGAAATAAGTAGGAGCAATGACGAATAGTCGACAAAGTCAAAGAAGGAGAAAGAACGAACTAATTGAATCCCTCCTCTCGTATGTTCCTCATCTTTTCGCCTCTCTCCTCTTAGTTAGATGCTACATATTATACTTATTGCTTTACCACCACACTAATTCTTCTTCTTCCTTCTTTGATGATCACCAGGTCAATGTCAACTTTTACAGTGGTAGCAGCAACAGCAGCTTAGTCTTAGTGATGCCGTGTGCATGCATGGTCATGTGAGTCGCCAACATGTCATCATCAAGAAAGAGGGTCTTGGTAAAGTAATAGCACATTTCATTACTTTAATTACGTCGGGCATAAAAGAGAAAATGAAACTAGAGGAGAAGGAAGGTGAACACACGACACAGTCAGAAAAGAAAGGACGTTTGATGATGGTAATGATGAAGCCAATGACTTCTTTGCTGCTACCACCACCAAGGATTAATTTTTTTTGTTCTGCTCTGTTTCCTCCGTTCCAGAAGCAAAACCTTCTCCTCATGTTTCATTAAACAGAACAGACTGCACACACGTACATGGCACATTGCATTGTAGAAACAAAGAACAGCAGTATTTATTATCTTGTCAGTCCGATTAATTGTCAGCGGGGCGTATCGTCAAATTAATGGTAGCAGTGCTGTGGTCAAGTCCCATACAGTGACAACCACAACATGACAGCGCTTTATTTTTTCTTTATACTTTTCAATCATTTTTATTAAGTATCATAATATCATCATTCTTGTGTACAGTTCATATAAGTATGTATAGTAGTAATAATACCAATAATATCAATCAATTTATTAGGATTTATTTTTTATCTCATCTTGTAGCAGTAGTAGTATATAGTTTTATTAGCTTTTATTACTTCGTTGGAGCAAATATTTGTGTGCTTTTTTATTCCTTAGCCCTCTAGTTCTTTACGACTGTTCTTCTTCTTTCTCACAGTCCAGTATTATGTTCAATAAATTATTTTTGCTTATTCCAGTTTTTTTTTTCAAAAGTACATAACTAATAATGAAACTAATCGCTGTCGTCAGTGACATAATATTTTCTACTCGTAAACATTTCAATTTTTCTTGTGATTTTTTGCGACTCATATTACAATAGACTGTAATACATACATCTACTATTATATATATATACTTGTACACATATTTACGTACGTAAGCGAGTGCAAATATGTTGTGGTGTGAAGTAAATTGGAAAACATTAGGAAACGAAAACTATAATTTGATAGCGCGCATATGTATATATACATAAATATGTAAACTATTGATTTTTATTTTCTACTATGGTAGTGGTGATATATATTCTATTTTTACAAATTGTACTGAAATCATTGCTATTTGGCTATGTACGTGTGTGGGAATTAGTGGGCTTATATTATATATTATACTGTCTCTAATTTGCGTTTACAAAGTACACTACACAGATTAGTTATAAGAATGGACGTAAAAATGTAGTAACTCATCGTGTATCATGTTTTGTGATGGATGTGTCAAGTAGTGATGTGTTGATATAATAATCTAAACTTTTACACCCTAATTATTACATTACATCTATTTCTAAAACATATCCGATAGTGATTGGCATTGTAGCTGGAATTAGAACGAAAATTTGAATGTACATGTACAGTTACATATTACGAGTACAATAAACATTAATTATAACGATACAAATAGTACATACTTTTATAGTTTTATAATCCTATATTTTATTTAGTCAGAAATGTTGGTTATTAAAGGAAAAGGTAGGGGAAATCTCAGTGCATACTCATAGTCCCTTAACAATGTAATGCAGTCGACCGGAAATAGTTCCATGTTTTCACTTAAGCATATGCATACGTACATATTATTACAAATAATCTTACAAATAACTTTCAAATATTGATACAAATTGAACAGCGTCATTTTACAATCTTTATAATATATTACTACCTGTCGTTGCTCATCTTGATGATAAGGTTTATCTATAATTGCTTTTATTTCCCGTCGCAATATTACGCACAGTAGAAACTTTTTGTTGTATGTATGTATACTTATCATCAGTTTCTACACTAAATTTTAATTACAAACTGTTTTATTCCTGCTATGTCATACCCTGCTATTGCATTTTCTTAAGGATACTCTTATACGTAGGAGATTTGTATTGAATAAATCTCATATATAATATATAGACACCGCATGCATTGCATGACACATGATAGGAAGAGATTACCGATACTCGCTTTATATTATATTATGTACCTTCGATTCACATAAGATCATTAACTACATAAATCAGAATACGTAATATAACACACTCAGTAATAGACCAATTAAAATATTCTTAAATATTTTCACTCGTGGTCACTACTTTCATTGCATCATAGATTGGGAGAGTTTACATCGTTTACTTATACTATTTTGTTATTCAATGGACACAGAAAAGATATTAACATAGAAGCACATTCAAACATCCCCTAACTTCCCTGCTGACAGGTATACTCATATTTTGCCTTAGCAAAACCGCAAAATAACTTCTCCCTCTAAACTAACATTTTCTAACTATTGTTCAAGCCGTCTAGATAATTCTTTTTTAACCTTACAATTAGGCCTAAACCGTATACTGAACACATACACTGTCATTTTTGTAACATGTATGTATTTGTATAAGTATCCAAAGCTAAAACCTATTTCTTAATAATATCCATAGTTTGTTATTGAATACAATATCCTTTCTTTTCTGTGTAAAATGCACTTGATTACGTATATATTCGCTGTGTTATATGTGGGTAGTCCAAAGTCCTATTTTTATGCTCTTACGAAACCCGATTAAAATTCTCATTTTTGCTCCTTTCATACCATACATTCCGCTATACTGCAATATTATATTCTCTGCGTATAAAGGTACACTATAAGTAAAATAATTTCTCCGGTCTCTCTCACGTTGAAAATGGAATGTGTGATAGTAAATATGTAATATAACCTGCTTTATTTCAGGTAAAGTGGATGTTGAATCTTGAATTTATGACTTAATAATTTTGCACAGGAAAAAAATCTCATCGTTGATGGGGACGATGATGATGATTCAGGCTCAAAGGACAGCATGCATGTCATCATCTTCATACCACAAACTACATATCATCATCATCCTACGGGATCATCCCAAGAATAATAATAAATTGTGAGAAAAGTGGTAGTAGAAGCTTTCCCGTATTGTAAAAAATGTGTACGGTGACTGATGTGATGATGAATGTTTCTCCAGTTTGCGTGTGTGTGTAGGCAGCAGCACATGGCAAACGGGAAGTTTCTCTTGGCGAAGAACAAAAGGGCACACAGGTAAGTGCGATGTATGAAGGGTTGCTTTATTTGAATCGTGAGGACGATGATGGCATGGCAAACTGCGCTGGTGCTTTTGTAATGTTCTCATTTCTATGCTAATTTATGGATACCCTAAACATCCCTGACCTGAATACATCATCGCCATCATGATGATGTAAAACAGAACAGCAGCAGCACTTTGTTGTGTATCCTTTTTTCTAAAAACATCCAACAGCACTAGCAATCTTGCTTTTTCCTGAATTGAATGTGAACCAGAAACATGAAACATGACTTGGTGTATTACCACCAGAACTGTTCTCATTACTCCTGTTGTTGTTGTTCATACTATTATTAATGTTATTAGATTTACGTTAGCTTTTAAAATCACAAAATAGCAACAAAGCTAAAAAAGGAAAAACATCTCTCTTGCTTCACGTCCATTATCTGTTTTAATTCTGCTTTCTTTTGTATGGTTTACTAGCATTGTCGTCATTCTGAGCGGTACACAAATAAAGTACTGATCCGATCAAAGCAAGTCAAAAAATTTGGGAGCCTATCTGTACCTATAATTTCATTAAAATCAATGTGACTTTTTCACATTCTCTTTGAAAAAGTAATAGAAAATCCGATTGGTTCTCTTCGTTTCTAATTAAAGTCAATGGACTGTAGTTCATTATTTGTTTTTTTCCCATCTATTAGTGTGCCTATCTCAAGGTGAAAGTTCTGACTTCCAATCTTCCAGAATTTTCTACACATTCATCATTTTGGGCGAGGATCACACTGGAAAAAATCATGTTCACAAGTTTGAAAAAAATCATATCCGAAGTTTCCCCTTAAATGAAGAAACTCAACATCACTTTTTGACAATTTTCCTTTTCCCCTTTTCCGTGTCCCTTCCGTTCTCGGACAAGTCAAAAATGAGGCAAATAGGGAAAATGAAATGTCACTTTTTCCTATTTTGTTCACTTTCACGCCTTCATATCTTGAAAATTTAGTTGGTTCCTGTTCGTCAATTTCAACCCCTCTTATTTCCAAACTGATGGCCATGATGGTTCTCGTCCTTTGTAATCTCAAAAATCTCGGTATTTTTCAACAAGTTTTCTTAGACAACTTTCAGTTTTAGTGGTTCAGACTATTATCTTAGGTTATACAGACGTACATGTATTAGACATTTATATTTCACGCGGTAAAAGTACCAACAAAACAGAAAAAATATATTATATTTTCTCTTTTTTAATCCCTTATATTATTTATAATAGTATATATGTATGTACAATCAGATTGCATAAGTGTCAATATTCGACTTTGGAATTTTTCCCTCGTTCCCCTAAAAAATCTGTCACTTTGACTTTCACTCTTTTTGCTCATTCGTCACCACAGTCATTGCACAAACACACAAGATTCTAAAGTATACCCCTAAAATATGAATATATGTGTATTAAGTAAGTACGTATGCCACTGTATGACTACAGTTATATAAACTATATAATATAAATAGTACACTTTTTCTGCTACTAAACCTCTACAAAACAACCAACTTCACACGCATCAGCGGTATAAACAGCCCGAGAAAAAATACACACGACTTCTCACGTTTGTTTCCGCGAGGGGTAATGAAGTAAGAGTGAGATGTCACAGGACATGAGACTATATGAGACATGATCATACTTGATTATGAGCAGTAATGAAAAAATCTTTTAAAATACGACATACACCATTTTCGCTGTTGTCACCTTAATTCGGATGATGATAATCAAAGTAACGGTTCCAAGTATTCTTTGGGTTTGGTACAAAAGACGGTAATAAGCGTGGACTTATTCGTTGTTCAGCACAATTATCATCATCATCATACATTTGTTTGTCGTCTGTAGGTCCAAGGTTGACATTGTGGTTTTGATAATTATCATCGTCAGGACATGAAAAGTGTATAATTGGGAGAGATACGTTGCTATCAGGATTAATTAGCGTAAAATTCGCTGTCGATAAAAGAAACAACCGTAGTTGCAATGATCATGATGAGAGTGTGGGTTGATCCGGGGGCATATCTCGCTGCGCTTGCTGGAAACACAAAAGGGAAAGCAAAAAATACAATAATGATTGATTAGTCAATACAGTTTGAAAAATTTACGAAATATTTTATTCACAGAAAATAACATATATATATCCCATTGTCCCCTTTAACTGGAATACGTATAACGGAAAAGGTAGAAAGTAATGATTGAATAATTAATTAATAGGGAACTTTATTAGTGCGATAAAATGAACTTATATTATTGGTATATATCATCATCACCCTAACCGAAAAAGTTGTTTGGTGAAGGAGCGAGAGGAGAAAGTAAAAGTACGACAGAAAAGTCTATTTATTTCCGTTGACGTTTTGTTTGTGGCTTTTTGACTTTGATTTGTTCAAGTGAAAGCATACTCCACATGGGTGGCTATATTTTCCTTTCATTTTTATGAAACATAAATAACATTATGTTTCCACGTGTTATTTTTCAGATGGATACATTCGAAGAGAATGTAAACACAGGCAGAAACCCAAGTCAATGTAGTGTAGTCGTTTCCATTTGAGTGTGGAGGAAATATTGAATTCAAAACTATGACTGTTCATCCACTTATGGCCTGCTTATAAGATATTATTTATGGTATTTTGGAGCATACCTCAGTATCTTATGGATACTGCTTGTTTAACAACAGGAAAACCACACAAGGCAGGAAAAAAGTTGGGCTGTGCTCGGAATATTATTACAATAATAGTAACGACAACAACAATGTCGTTTAGGTGTGTTCTTTGGATTTTGGATGTATAACTTCCAATGTTTCATTCATTACTTTAGTCAATATAATTTACATTTTGATTTCACGTTTGCTTTCTCCTCCTGCGTTGCATGCCTGCCTGTCAAAAGTCAGGATCATCATTACTCATCATAATCAAATCATTTTCCCATTCATTCTGTGTGTGAACAGTGAATGACTCCTTCTTTACCATTTTATTCATTTATGATGGGAAATAAAAGCACTTTCACTCACTGATGTGCCGGGTTGAGATTTAATGTTACTTTTCGGTGGCTACGACAAAGGACAAAAATATTATTCTGCTCTCTACTTTTTATACTGTGTCAGTACGTTGATACCATCCCTAATAATATTCAACTCTAGTGCTCCACATTCAAGATAAAGAAAAAGCATAAATATATCATATAGAAAAGGTACTAAAAGTCCTCATGTTTTCCAATTTAAAAGTGGCAGTCTTTTACACAATATGACAAGGAAATCTTTACATGCGTAAATCAAAATGCAACATGAAACATGTTATAAGACTTCATCTTTAGACCTAGATTACTGAGAAATATTCTCCTGTTCGAAATCTAAGTTGAAATGAATATAAAGAATTTGACTGTTTTCACTACTATCTTGTCTATAGTATACAAGTGATCGAACATGAGTTTAAAGAAATGAAACGTTGATATCGGATTCAACCTGCTTAAAATACTATTCGATATATCTGAAGCGATATTACGTTTTACTTTACTACTCAACTCTCTGATCTCTATTTCTACTTCTCATCAGATATTCATTCACAGCACACACTGCACTAGCGTGTTCAACGAAGTCAACAAAAAAGTGCGAAATGTGATGATTTACAGAAAAAAAATATTATTTGTGCTGAGCTAAGCCTAGTCAAATCACAAGCCTTGCGTATCCTTTTTTACCTCTCTGTCTGAACTAAACCATATTTTGCCATATTCTGTCAGGGAGTGAAATCTGTTTTTTGCGGTTTTCCCGTAACTCACTGAGTAAGCATTTGTATGTCTATAATTCGATGAAATGTTGTTGATTTATCATCACCACCTTTTACAGTCACTAAATCTCCTCCATCAACACCACTACCAGAATCAACCCTGATGCTTTTGTGGATGATAGGATATACATTCCTTAATATCGTGTAGCTTGGCTGAACGTCTTTCTTTTATTTCCTCCTCAGCTATTCGAAGTTCTATCACGGCTTTACTCGTTGAACCGTGTGAACTGTGATTTGACTTGATCGGGAATTCCTGTTTTTTATATCTTTTCCACCTTTCTGCCATTTTACACGATGATGATGATGATAATATGGCGATACGATAAAGCTCCTATATATACATACACGCACGTATTATATTTCAGGATAGAGCAGATGGGTGGAGAATAAGTGAGTGAGCGAGTGAATGGTGAATGATGAAAAGGAAACCACATGCCGTATACCACACGGTGCTTAACTTTGATCGCCGCTTTTCTCCTCTGCTCTGCTCAGCAACTGCTCAACTGGATTGATGAGCTTTTTCTTTTCTTTCTCTCTCTTCTTTTTATCGAAACACACAATTCACACATGCTTGTATAGAAAACCCGAAGGAGGAATAATAATCATAACATCTTCTTATAGGCTTTTCCCTTTGCTTTGCTTAAGCCTCAGTCATTCTATTTCATTCACTCATTCATTGAGCAGCAAGAATGGGGAATCCACTGACGTTATTTCGTCCTTGTCGTCAGTCATTTGATTTGCCCGTCTACATTCTCTTCTTGGTTTACAAAGTATACGTGAATTTTCCCATAAAACTCCCAACTGGGACACACTATAGCACCTCATACATTGAAGATTGAATCGGCAACGGTGTGGGGATAAAGAAAAGAAAGAAAAAAGGTGATGGTGAAAGGATGATTAATGACGAGAGACTTACATGGACTGTTACCTTCAGGCCAATCCGAGCTGCCGAGGCCACCACCACCACCAGAACCCCCGATACCACCACCCTTTGTCGTGGACTTGGTCGAGCGAATTTGAGATTTGTCCACGGTATTCATGTTTGAGCTGAACTCGCCTCCTACAGAAAAGAATACACACATATAAACAGTTAATCACATTTTTTTGCGCTGTGCAAATAAAAACGCCAAGGTCATCATCATTAACATGGCAATGTCATCACTTCAGAATACACTACAAAGAAAGGCACAGTAACAAAATCAACAAAAAGCCAGAACACATCTCCATCGTACGTTCATGTACACATTTCTATCTGGGTTTTGTATCATTTGCTAAAAAGCTTGTGTATTTTCTCCTTCTAATTTCCTCGCTCTCCTCATGCTGCTCATGTGACTCAATTTATGTCACCACGAGGATGAAACGTAAATGCGCTAATGGCCACATGCTAAGCCAAGTGCGTAAACTACATAAATAAGTGTACACATACAACAAGCTCAAATGCTGTTGCTGTCGTCACAACTTAAATGGAATTGAGTAAAGCACACCACAACCAAAAAAGGAAATACCACCGACACCACTACCATCATCCCTACAGAAAGACCTCCAAAGAGAGTATATTATTTTCCAGAGAAAGGCGAAAGATATGCATCTTTCCTCCCAAAACACACACACATACACAAAATAATAACAGCACTAATAACAATAATAACGACAGTATACTAGCAGCGGAAGAAGAAACAAAACAACATGGAATAAAGAGGAACATCATCATCATTTTCGTCGTCGTGTTGCTCTCTCTCTCTCTCGACTAAATTGCTTATTTCTCCTCTACCATGCCGTCGTGGTGGTGGTAATGGCTTAAAAGCTTCCACTTTCACTTCCCACTCATTATTCTCTCCTCCACGCATCTCTATTCTACGCTCCTATATATAGCGCGCAACATTTTGTTGCATAACATTACACAACTTTATGCTCGAGAGAGAACAAAACGAGGAAATCTTTCAGGAAATGCATATACACACAAGGCAATTTCTTTCGCTTAAGCCTGGGAAAGAGGGTTTCTAGCTTTACGCTGCTTTGTCTATCAGGACGCTATTATGATTTCAGAAGGATAGGTATGATACATGCATAGTTCATGTTACATAAATTTGAATGCATTCATATTGCACAATCAAATGAGTATGTGTTCTTTTACAAGCACTTATATTTACTCAACGTTAGGGTGAGAATTATTACTGCTAAACGTACGAATGGGAAAGTAAGAGGAGAAGGTAGAGTGCTTTTAGCTAAACTCTCAATTCGGTCTGGTGCGACTTTGTGGTTTGTCATCCAATTAAACAGGAAATAACAAGTTAACCAGCTGCTCTCAACACAAAATATTCTCTTCACTCTTGCTTCTTTCCCTTTTCCGGTTCAGTTTTTTGTATGCAGTAGCACTTGGATTAGTACTGATATAATACTGCGTAATACATACATGGATATATTTATTTACAGCTTAATCGATAAAGTCTGCAATAAAACTATGCAATTTGAAGACATTCTTTGTGACTCAAAAGCTGTATGACCATGCATACACGCATTTTGGGATTATCAGCCTGAACATAATATTATATGGACATAAGAAAAAAAGTGTTGTTCGAGTGCAGGAATTGCTTTATCAATTCTGGTCTGCCCTTAAACTTGGAAATCTTTAAAGGGATGAAAATATATACCTTAACTTATTGGAAAATATAAAGCATAGAATATCGGAAAATTCTACACGCCTCTCTGATTGTCTCTACTCTTTTCAAGTACAAGCGTTGCGCTCCTTTCTGCTATAACATATTAAAATACAAGTCAACACATGCAATTTTGCTGAATGCATCTTCCATTTTCTCCAAAGATCATTCTTGCTGCCGACTTTCTCTTTTTGTCTTGGCTGGTATCCTCGCTTTATGTTCTGTCCTTTTTTGTATACTTTTTTGTTTCGGTTCGTTGACATTATATCTGAGAGATGGTACATGCACGCTTACAGCAGATTACAGTGTCGTTGCCTTTTAACAGCCAACCAGCACAGAAAGATGACACAAAAAGCTTATACTACAACAGAGAGTAAATGTAGAAAACAGGGGAAAAAAGAAAAATACGACACTGTTTGTTTTTTACCTTCTGAGAATTCTATCGCTAACGAGCTGGGGTTCCGATTAGATGCACTGCTATCCTTTTGATCTACACGAGGAACACGAGGACAACCATCGCCATCAGCAGAGAAAGGGAAGCAAGAAACACAAAACAAGAATATAGTACAATAATAATAATAAGATATACACGATGCGATGATGACACTACTAGATACATTCACAATTCACAGATACAATAAAAGACCTTGTCATTTATAGTGATGTCCACACAAAACACATTGTCTAATATATAATGTTATACAGGGACCGGGAGAAAGTTATGAATGTAGCAGTTTTTCTTGCGACGTCATCATCATATGAACATCACGAGAAAAAAGGGTACACCTTTATTATCCTTAATTTGGAAACTCTAAAAGTGCATATTATTTCTTTTTGTCGGCACAAAGGTAAAAAGTGAGGACAGGAAAAGCCAAAAAAATATATTCTGAGATAGAAAAAGAAAGTCCGCCTTTTGTATTGCGGTACCAATACTTTATATTTCACTACCTTGACTTCCAATATAACATTTATGTAACTTTCTTCTGATTTTACCTTCCAAAGAAGTAGGGATATTGGAAAAACAGGATTTATTCTCAATACATCATTATTTTCTTCCATTTCTCCGATAAAAGAATAATAATAAAGTAGTAGTGAAACGTGGTAAAAGTAAGGGAACGAGTTAAGAATTTATGATTATATTTTCTGTGAATGGGTGGTAAGTAAATGTAAGACTAGAATGGAAAATGATGAGACTAGACTAGACTGGTAATGATAAATAATAATAAAAATAATTGTTGTTATTCTGCTTACCCTTTCCCTTCTGGCGTCGATAACTCATTTTTGTTGTTGTTGTTGGGATTGTAGTCGTTGTGGGTGGTGCAGACTCTGAAAAAAGAGAGAGAAAGAGTGTAAGCCACCTCAAACCAAAATCACCACCGCACCGCTACTAGCGGAAATTAATAAAAATGTCTCTGTGAGTCTACTTTCCCATACACACACACTGAAAAGAAGTGACATCTTTTAAACGAAAAAAGACGGAACACGGCGGCATCATATCACGCAGGAAAAATGGAGAAGGAATACCTTTTTCATTCTTTTTCTTTTTTTCGTTTATTTTTTCTAACTGTCAACTCGCTTTTATTCTCATCGTTAGTTCAACAGAGATCAAACAGAAAGGTTTGGCATTTCCTGTTGTGTTTCTCTCTCTTGTAGTTGTTATTATTATTATGATGATGGCGGTCGTTGTGGTTCGTGGGAAGAAAAAAGGGAAAGACAGGGTTCGAAATGAACGAGAGCAGTAGGTACAATGAATGAGGACCATGATGAAAAGGTAATCATACAATGAACACTTTAATTTCCTGAGGAGGATTGGAAAGGAAAAGAGAAAAAAGTAGGAAGAAAATGTGACAGTTTTTTTTCTAGGGGTTCTCTGACTTTTACATTTAATGAAAAAGAATGTCACTTTTTTGACTCCATTACATACTTTGTGTTATTTTTCTGTTTTTTCTTTACCATTGAAGGAATTAAGATACATATCTTAATATTATAAATGACAATAAGATAATCCCTCTTTCATTTCTCTCACGTCAGACTTTACTTGACTTTTGAAGCAGTAAAAAAATTGTGAATTATGCAAACTATTGAAATTGATATTGTATATGCATGTATTTATAACTTCTTGTAATATATCAAATTTCGTAAATAATGGTCGTTATTTTTATCCTGTTATGCATTCAAAGGATTCAGTGTCAAAAACAAGTTCATTTACAGCCTCCGGTAGTTCTTTCGTCCAGCATAGCCAAACAATTCAGCCTATAGTACGTCGTAATAAATGCACTAGTATCAACATGGCCCATTGATTTTTTACTTGCTTCCAGTGAACTTTTTGTTTCTTTTTTTGCTTATCAACTGTCTCAACTGTTTCTCTTCCGAAACAGTGTGCATTATTCTTCTCTCCTCTCGTATTTCCATTAAACCAGTATGATAGATACAAAAGAAGGTGACACACAGTGTGGAGGTTCCAAAAATCTATATCTAACATCGATATAAGTTGTCGGAACACAGAAAAGAAGAAAACTCATATAACTTACTTCCCTATTCGATAAGAAAAAAGAGTTTTCTACTACTGCGTATTTCTTTTTTGTTTGTCCAGTTTTTTTGTTCGGAGCGATTCACTTTTTTCTGGCTCCCTACTTCTCTTTCTTTTTCTGCCGTTCTTCCCTAAATGCCCATCATCAAGCGTCGCGGAACAATGTATGACTTATCATGAAATTGCTTGATGATGCCTTGAAACATGGACTCATCGTTCCATTCCATGTACCGGCATTTTTATCGTCTTCTCCGCTGCTTCAAATGTCCGACCCCATTTCAATCCCAATGATGATGGTGGTGATGAGCAACAAAAACAAGACGATGAACACGCTGATGTCAACCACCAGCAGGACGACAACTACAATGAAGACGATGATGGGTAAAAACAGCAATAAAAAGGCAAAGAAGAAAAGAAAAATCGGACAAGAAATAAGTGAAATAATGACGATGATAGGAATGAATGAAATGCTCAACTAAACTTTCCTCGAAACTGAATACTTTTCTTATTTCTACCATTTTCTGCTCTGTGCTTATCTTGAAGGATTCAGTAATGTACTTGCACATGTATATGTGTAGGCGTGCAACTATGGATGGACGGCTGAATGCACACCCAGAGAAAAGAACTTGGTGCACAACAAACAACATCAACAAAAAATTGCCGATAAAAAAGAAAGATACCATCATCATCCATCGCCAACAATACCAATGAAATGGAAGTGAACAACAGGACAACTTTTTTTGTAAGAAGTAGTAGATACAGGGAGTATCGCAGTTTCTTCAACTTTCTCCATTTCCCTGCCAAATCGCTCTATATGACTACCACTGTTCACCATATTATTTTTGTAACCCTTTACGGGATTCTGAAAAAGAAGGGGTTTTCCAAGAATAAAATATTTCACTAAAATCAAGTTATACTCGAAAGAATTCAACAGCATGATCACCACCTGTCTTCAAGACGCATTAATAAGAAATTACATTCGTAGTCAAATTGAGCATCGAACATTACCCAATAGTAATATTTATTGGAAAATAAATAATTTGTCGAATACTGGTAAATAAATAGTGGGGGTCGATAACATTGTCGTAGCGGGAAATCGGGAAATTGTTGAGAATAGATGTATTTTTTTGCGTAAGATTCGGAACTGCACTGGTAATGAAGTCGATGCTATCCTATTTCTTGTGCTTCCTCCTCCAACTTCTTTCTTTTGTCTTTTTTTTCTCTCTCTCTCTCTCTCTTCCCAATGACGACATCGACGATGATAATGATTTTGATGATGCTGACAGAATGTTCTGTGTTCTTGCTCCGTTGATGATACCGTTACCGTGCTATGAATGTGACGTGAATCTCAGAGACAAGGAACAAATTTTTTATTGCTCCTTTCTTTCTTGTCTCTCCATCTATCTGCCTCCTGCCTATCTTCTACCGCTGGTGAATGAATGGTAAGGGGAGAAAGATGAGGAAAGTTGATACTTTTCCTTTTCCAAAGCAGTTTCACTTGAAGACTGATTGCTGCTGTGACTTTCTTGGGAACTGGTCGCACCACTACACAAAGTAGACTGGCTCAGTTTTCCCATTAAATCTTAGAAGCTCTATCTAACCATGACTTTCTAACCAAAGAAATGGCAATATGTGTGTATGTTGGTGATACTAAATACAGATAGTTAGATAGAAAGATGAATATTATAAGGGCATCCGCTCCTTTCTTGATTCATTCATTCATTTTCCTCATCATCATTTCAACTTGAAGAAAAGAGGAACTCATCATAAGAGTTTTTTCTTCTTCTTTTTCCCTCCTTTTACGTATCTCTCCCCCAATTGGTTGGTTGTCTACTCCGAACTCACACAATCTTAATTGTTATCTTTATGATTTCCTTTTATTTTCCACAGTCAAAAGAAAGAATCTTTCTATGGCTTGTTTTTTGTTTCTTCCTTGCATGTGCTTTATCCTCTCCAATTACAACCATTCAATGGGATAAAATGATAAAAATCTTAACTTGTTCATTTCTTTATCTCTTTCAATATTTCTACAGGCTTAACTCGTGACTCTCTGTGTCTCCAATTTGCATTATCAGCAAAAAAAGAAGAAAAAAAACCAGACGAGATTTTTAGATTCTATTGAAAATATAAATCCAATCAGACAGTAAATTTTTACTGTACACAGTGTTCTCTTTGTATGCAACAAAGCTGATGATATTAAAATCATCATCACGGTGATCATTATTACTTGTCTGTAACTGCAACAGAAAAACTAAACGCACTACAAATTAGAGTGGAAAAAGAAAAGCCAATGACTTGAGAAATGTTTCCTGGCTGGACTTGGACAGGCGAAGTTACTCGATCGATTTTTAATTCAACTTGCCCATTTTCTATGGCATCCTCACAAGTTTACAAGGAAAAAGTCTTGGCATTCTCCTCCACCCAAGAACATCCAACACCCAAACAGAAGCCATGGCTACACAAGCGTTGTCCGCTGTTTTCGTTATTATCTTTAGGCCTTCTTTCTTCTATTGATCAACAACTAAGCGGTAGCAAATATTCCATTTTACATACGTGAATACTACTTCTAGGGAAATGTATTGGCTAATGTTGGCCAAATAGGGTTTGAAGCAGAAGCATATTTTGGCCATGTGTCCTACTGAATGCCTGTTTCCATTCAATCACCACCGCTACCTTACAAAAAATGTATTGTCCACGAGTGGTGCTCACCTCAACAAGGAGTAAAAAGATTGGTAGCGATGGTGTACGAGGTCAAGTTATGTATATGGTTGTTGGATTACAATTACCCTTACCACCATAACCAGATGTCACTTTTAGAAAAGGCAATAAAGTTGCTTGCAAGGCACACACAACATCTAAGGGGACAGAAAAAATATGGGTGAAGCAGTAGCAGCAGAAAGAAAAGTTGACCACCAAGACGTTCTTCTACGCCCGCCTCTTTAGTGTTCACAAATCTGGAAACAAGGAGACGCATACAGCAGCATAAAAACACCAGCATAAAAACACCAGCACATTTTCTTTCTTTTTTTGCTACGCATTCCGCCATGCCAGCAGAGAGAACTATCATCTCAATCTCCGCCACTCGAGACGTCCACATACTTACATGGCTAATCCATAAAGAAAGGAATATTATGTCGAAGGAGAAAAAGAAAGCATGAAAAAAGATATCAATTTTTCCTCTTCTGTTTTCCAATGTCTTCCTTGTCGTTTTTTCTTCTTACGGGAGAATAAAGAGAAGAATGAGAGTACTCGGTGTTATGGCTATTGGTAGTGGTGGCGGTATGAAGACCACTTGAGCCCATTAAGTGGTCATCTCAATCTCACCACCACCACCATATCATCGTCCATGTTTTTGTGGTGGTGGCGGCAATAGCAATGCCATCATGGCCAGCACAATAGAAAACTTTTGGCAGTGACATATGAGACTTGAGAGAGCGAGAAGAAAAGAAAACCGGACCATGGTAGAACAAGCCAAGAAGTTGAGATTGCTATCGTTCCAATCCATGCCCTTCCGATTTTTTTCTTCATCCAGCAGCACATAACCTATTCATCTTAACATCCCTTTTCAACAATTTTTCAAGTTTAAGGAGGAAAATTGATTTTTCTTTCTTTCTTTTTTTGGAATGATCATCGTCATGATCCTCATGACTCAACTGATGACGAGTGCATCTTTTCCCTTTTCATCCAACATAGTTTATTATTCGTAGCCGTTGAAGATTTATCATTGTTACAATTGAATCCGTTTTATTTCTTCTTTTTGCACCACAACCAGGACTTTACATGTATAAAACCTGTAAACTGAGTAGTACAGAAGAATATAATATTGGGGATTTTATTGGCAGAAAAGTGAAAGCACAGCAGCACAGAAGGAGAATATTCTCAGCAGCTATAGTACAACCGGAGGGGGTCAAAAAGCCGGAGACAGATTTACGATGCATTTCCTTGATTAAAATTACTTACCTTTTATGAAGGTGGTACACACATAAATACATGCATACCTCTACATGAACCTTTTCCCAATCCAACTTTTCTCACACAATTGGACTAAACGCAATAACAAACAAAGTGGTGGAGAGGAATGGAGAAAGAGAGTGAGATTTTCCCTGTTGTGCTGAAGTCAGCAGCAAATTCCATGTAAATGCCACGATTACCATTTCATTTATAACTTTTTATGGGGCTTCTGCTTCTTCTCCTCCGCCGATAATCCTTCCACCACCGATGCTGCATAAAATCCAAACCCCCTCCACCAGCCAACCGTTTTCCCTTCAGCAAGCTCTCTCACACTCAACTTTTACTTCCCGACTCTCTCTTGTCTGCTGCTGTTGTAGTCAAGTCAACATAATCCAATCTACTTAAACGGAGAGTCTTTATTATTGTTATGCTGAATTTCTCCAAAAACATTTTGACTTTTGCATTATCATCAGTACTATTACTATCATCATCATCATCGCCCTACACTATTGACTTTTCCCCTCGGAAAAAAATCTTGCAAATAAAGTAGAAAATGTACAAAGAAACTGAACGCACGCACTTTCTTCCTCTGTATGCGTACACATTTTTTGTCAATGTCTGGTTTATATGCACACATAAAAAAAGAAGCAACAAAGACCAGTCGTAAAGCCCTTGTATTAAACTATCATGTTCGAATTTCAATTTTCCACGTCTGTTCACAAGGGGGCAGTGCGATCAAAAATAGGTGCATATAAAAATCTATGTTTGTCTGTGCAAATAAAGAAAAATAGGCAAATGTCATTACAATCTATTCCAATCTTTTCGTGAAATCAACATGTAAAAAAGTGTAAACATTTTTTCAAATATTTCTGTCTGTCTCTTACTTTCTCACGGATGTTTTTTCACGTTTCTCCCTTTCATTCATTTTCTCATTCTAATTCATCCTTCGTCCTCACTTTTCCTTTTCACCAGTGCACATTTATTCTAATGCAAATTTTTCTTTAAAAAAAGAATGTGAATGGCATTTGTATGTGAAAATATTCTTAAAATCGTTGAATTTTAAAGTTTGGGGATCCGTTTTTAAGTAAGAAGATGCATATACATAGCACGAAAGGGTTTACTATAGAGAAAGCAAAATGACGACGATATGTGCTGATTGATACATTGGGCATACTGAGCCGAGTCAAACAGGCCTCTTTTGGACACGTTTTCTTACATATTGTGTGCGTCTGTGTTATTCCATTTCACTCACGCTTTTCCCATTCACACACAGCACAGAACGAGCAAACAATGCAGAGAAAATAGAATTCGTCCACACGGCATTCATTTCATGTCTGGTGTCTGGTGAGTATTTACACATGTCACATGACAATAGCAATTCCAATTCCAGCACACCAGTCACCACACTAGCAAAGAGAGAGAGAGAGAGAGAGATGTGGTGTACTTTCTATTGTGACAAAAGAGAAGGCAATCATTCCTCATGAAAACCAGCTGGGTCTGTTTAACTATTCCACAACAGCAGCAGCAACAAATGCTCCTACAACATCAATGCGCATAGATACATAAATAAAATTCTTTCTTCTTTTATTCTCTTGTTGACAGATGCGTATGTTCACATCAAATCATTACCATCATCATCATTATTGTCCTCCTCAAAGCCAATACCCACATCACAACAAACCCACCACTTCAACCACGTGAACACACTACCAAAGAATATTTGTTGTGTGAAAAATGAATGAGCATGTGCATTTGAATCAGTTTGCGAAGCAGATAAAGTGTTATAGGATACGAATTTCCGTTATAGGTTTCATCTGTGAACCAGATTTAAATTATTTCCGGTTCTAGGCTGACGACTGAAACATATATACTGAACTTTCGTTCATCCTTCATTTTCCTAATAAATTATACTGTACAAAGGCATCAGCACTCATCATTCGCATCTTCGCTGTCGTCATTTATTATTCCCTTTTTATTGGCAATACTGNTTTCGTTCATCCTTCATTTTCCTAATAAATTATACTGTACAAAGGCATCAGCACTCATCATTCGCATCTTCGCTGTCGTCATTTATTATTCCCTTTTTATTGGCAATGCTGTACGAGTGGCGATGATGATCTCGACGTGCTGCATTTCTTTCCGGGGAGAGATGCACATTCTATAAATATCTCGTGCTAATCTTGGAGGAATCTGATGAATGCATCCTATTCGACTGATCCGAGAAGAGAGACAAAATTAAAAGAACGTGGTTGTGGCGGTAGTGGCTTGGCTTTCTGGTTTGGTTAATAATAATTCAAGAGACGTGGAAGGAAAGAGCATTTTATTCCTTTCACCACTAATTTCCAACCACTTTCCCTTTGAAGAAAAGATACATGCTCGCTCTGACAACTTGGATAGCACGATAATAATGATCATCATCATGATGCATCCTTGTATGTTTGTACGAATGTACCCGTAGGAATTTTTATTTTCGTACTTTTTCCTCTCTTCATCCCTGTCTACTTTATCGTCTTTACTACATATACCTAGCACACATGAAAAAAAGAAAATTGTATCGATTGGGATAAACTGATTAAGAAAAAAAGAAGCGAATGGGAAAACGCATGAACGCACAAAAGAAGAGTAAGAGTAGACAAAGTGGAGCGACGCCAAAAAGTACGTGTTTTGGAATGCATTTTGGGGTACAGCTTATGAGTACAAGAGAGAGGTACACGTAGACGTTAGTAGTGAATCATTTACATCATCACATCACAAGTACAAAGCGGCGACATCCCTCTTACGTTCCTCTTTCCTTTTCTCTTTTAAAGGTACACCCGTCATGTTCTCAATTTGAGAAGATTCCCCAGAGTGATTCCTCTCCACAGTTTCTTTTTCAAAAGAAGCAGGAGAAGAGAGAGAGAGAGAAAACTTGCATTTATTGACTCTGACACTTTTTTCAGGCCGAACAAGAAGAAAAGCTACCAGAAGAGAGAAGCAACGTCAATAATGTCTGTGTACTTAAATAGGTAAAAGATGGATAGATAAAAAAGGGAGAAAAGTATTCCAATTCAACTTGTGTAGGTAGGGAACACACACAGATATACACATTTTTTACCTATATGGATGCATGGATTGGAGAAAATAGGAGGAAGGATGTTAAGACATGGGATGCTAAGGGGGTTGAGGACAACTTGGACGATGAAAAGAGAAGCTATTAAATACAGTGTAGGTAGTAGCAAAAATAAGGATAGAGTCTGTGCATTTTTTCTCTCTTTTCTGTTCGGCTGTCTGTTATTTCCAGAAGGCTTTTTATTTGTGTAAACATCTCGTATCCTCATCATCATCATCATCCCTAGAAGTAGCATCACAAGGCAAAAAAAAGTAAAAGTGGGTGGGTAACTGTGTGTGTATAGATACACAAGAGTACACATACATCAACCTATTCAAATATTTTAGGTAGACATGGAAAGAGAAAAGTTGAATGAATAGAGGAAATACTCACGAAGGAGGATGATATAGGTGGATATAGCAGCATGAGAATAAAAGACGCTACTCTTCTCTCTATACAAATAATACAACAAACAGTAATAAAAGGCAAAGAGAAAGAAAGAGTGAAAGAAAAAGAGACAAGCTTCATCCCATCCAAGTGCCATCGTCATTTCCACCACCACCACTGACGCACTTTTTCGCATAACCATCACCACAACAAAATAAATATAATAACCCTAGCTGGTGACTGGATAAACAAAAATAACCACGATGATGGTGTTGGTAAAGTGAAAGCTAAAAAGTGTAAGTGTGTTGCTGCATCAAGTGCACCAGCGGCAGCAGCAGTGTGTAGCATTAAACAATATTTTGCAATGCTAATATTAATAAAAAAGGCAGTCTTTTGTGTGGGATGTTTGCTACTTGCTTCGTATATATAAAGCTTAATGACTATAGGATGGTGGATGATGATGTTGATTGTAAACACTTCACTGTCTGCATCACGACTGGAATCTTTTCAAAAAATATTTCAGGGAAGAACACTTTTTGGTAAAAAGCAAAATGACTCTCGAATCCCGACGTTTCTTATTCAAATGCTTACAAAGAAATGCTAAGGTCTTTTATGTGTATATTCACTAAAAAGTAGGCTTAATCCATTCTGGTTTTTTTCAGTGTGCGGTTTTCTTAAATCATATTTACGTATAAACTGAATGAACGGAAATAATGGTGAATAAATGTGGGTGGATTTTGTGATCTACTCTATCTCTCTCCTCACTGGTAAGAAGAGAGTAGTAGAACAAGAATTTTTAGGGGATGAGTAACCATTTTATGATGAAAGGACCAGCTGCCACCACTAATAATACAGCCCAAGGCTGGCAGATATTACTATTATTAGTGTAACGGGAGCATCTCCGCCTACGCCATATTCTCATGATGACGCTACGCATTTTTGTGGAAAAATGAAATGATTATATAGAAAAAACGAGCAGTTGTATTGCATTACTACGACTATACTAGACATATTGAATCCTTATGAGGATCATCAAGAGATTTCTTCCTTTCGAGTGTACCCTAACGTGTCCACCAGCAAAAGAGTAGTATTCAATACGTGGCATTCAATATCATTGTCAATATTCAATGTATCATCTTCTCTGTAAAACGATGATACGGGTAGCCCGGCCTATCCTTTCGGTTTAGTTTGTTCCTCATAAATACAGCGGGTTGAATGGCTGCACTAGTTCTCTGTCTCTCTCCAAGTTTTTTCTTTATAGCAGACAGAGTCTGTCCTGCTCCAAATATCACTCAGAGCGGAAGAGGCAACAAAGCAGGATGGAAAAAAGTTTTGGCTGGAGACAAGAAAAGTTTTCATTATGCAAGAAAGTAGAGACGGGCCGATGAAATGATATTACTTGTGATGGGTGAGCACAACTTGTTCCGTTGAAAACGAATCCCTAATACTACCACCACCATCAAACTATATGGTTGAGTGAGTGGCTTGTTTAAGCCGTAAAAACTTTCATGTTATTAATAATAATAACAGTAATAACGCCTTGGTGGAAGCAAAAGGAATACGTAACACGGAGCGCAATAATATTATTAGCCATGTAACCAAAAAAGTTTTTCGATATTTTTTCCTGGAGCAACCCGAGCAGCAAGTATGAGGCTTGGTACGAAAATGTTCTCTGTTTTCATGAAAATCTCGGTTCTAAATTTTTGGATGGAGAGGCGTTTACTTATTATGAAGTATTATAGTAGGCCTCTAATAAATAAAACAATACGGCTAATTTATGCATAAATGGGGATTTTAAAAAAAAAGAAAAGCTTTCTTCTTACAATCAACGGAGACTTTGATCCTTTTGGAGACAGCTGGCGGAACGCCATTGGACGCGATACACATGTATGCTCCCATATCCAGGCGACTGATTTTAGACAGGTCCAAGGTTTCGCCGTACCACTCCGTCACTGAGAAAAATGATAAAAATAGAATCCGTGAAATATTTGGGTATCGTCCAAAATATCATATTCATGTTCCCTTTCACCTATGCCCTTTACGGTACCTGTGTATGTTCTGTTGATTCTAATTTCACCACTGTCTTCCCGTCTCCATTTTACTTCCGGTTCCGGTGACCCAGTCGCGTGACAACTCAGACTTACGTTGGAATTTTCTCGCACAATCACGTCGGAGCTACTCATCGAGTCGTCAATGTTCGGTGGAACTAAAAAAATGCAGAAAACAAAAATTTCGTTAGTCAGTAAACGGATTGTCGGTTGATGCAACTTGTTCTTAAGAAGACTCTCTTCATCAAAGCTGCTTCTGTGTACTCCAGTGAAAAATGCACTTGTCGCAACCATATGCTGCACAAAACTGTGTACTCAATCATAGGTATGTGTGATGACATTCAGATGTGACACGCATAATATCGGGCAACATACTCGCACAGCAACAGTATACATCCCAGTTCAATTCTCTTTTTACCATATCATCATTGTCCGTAGATTTCCCCTTTTTTCTCCCCTTTTCTCTGTTTTCTTCCGTGTGAGGTAATATGTTGTTCGTGACGATAATGCTCTCCATTTCTCTTTCGACTGACTGAGAAGAGAACAGCAACAGCAAGACCTGTTGCACCTTTACATTTGTTCATATGTGTGCATTTGTGCGTGCATTATTATGCGTAGGAAACAAAAAAATACGAATATTTTTATTCTTGTAACCATAATTTCTCAACCGAATCCTAACAAGTAAGTTCCATGTTTCATGTGTATAGGTTGGTATAGAGCAGCCAAATCCCATTTTCTTATTCAGTCAACTTACCCATGCATCATCAGACAAGAAAAAAAATGTTGGGCGACTGACTGAAATTTCACTCTTTTTATTTACTTCATTACAAGGTTTATCATATAATATATCTAATACCTACCTGATATTAACCCAGTTTTTATCTCTAATTATAGATATGTTCAAATATCCAATTTATTTATTCCTGTCTAGTATAAAAGTTCACTGAAATTTTTTTCTTATTTTACTGACTTCTACGTCTCAAATATCTCAAAATATTGAATGTGCAAATCCACAAGAAGTTGATGTAATAGCAAAAAAAAAACTTTCTAAAAGCTTCTGCTTCCTCCCTTGTTTACTCTATCAAGATCAAGAGAAAGCAAACCATGATAACATGATGATGTTTATGCAATGTTGTTAGTAGATCGTTATTCCTTGCCTTTCGGCTCATATTTTCTCGATTTTCTATTTCTCCCTCCATTTCGAAGAAATAAAAAATCAGTCAGTCAGTAAGTCAGAAAAAATCCTTTAAAATACACGAACCACCCCCAAAACACCCAACCAATCCATCAATTCAGTTCCATATTCCCTACAGTAGCAACAGCAGGAGCGATATGTGACGCAAATTCTGTTTACATTTTTCTGGTTGTTTGCCTACACACACGTATCGAATCACATTATTGCCTGGAGCAAAAGGATAAAATAAAATGGATTCACATCGATGATCATGATCATCATCCCTATAGCCAGAAAGTAAAACATGTACATAGGTACACAAAACATGAGCATGGCATGCATCACTTTCCTTTCTGTCCTTTTTTCCTTCCGCCGTGTACTTCTCTGCAGTAACAGAAGCAATAATACAACATGTCAACTTGTCAGTTTCTCTCTCTCTCTCTCAAAAATAACACGGTCGTTTTTTCTAAGAAATTCCTTGCCTCTTCTCTCCTGGAATTCTGTTTTACATGTCGATTTTCAACTTTTCGAATGGAATACATTTTCTTCCTTTTTCGGTGTGTCGGCGTCTGGAAAAGAAAAACGGAGAAAGCAAAAGTGGATGATGATGATCACAGCCATCATCAACATGGTTGTAGCCATCATCAAGATTCAATCCATCCGTTTCATTTTCATGGAAAGTTTTCCAGACACTCTATATCTCTCTGAGAAGGATCTACTAGGAGTTGTGTAGAAATGGAATAGAATTGAAAAAAAAACCAAGTATAAAAGATGGCAAGAAAGGGATCGTCATCATGATCATCATAGTAGTCATTCTAGAGATTCCTCTTCTTTCTGGAGGATTTTCAGTGGAAGAACTCAAGTAGACTTAAGGATAGGGATCAGCATGAATCGTGTTCGCGTTACTACTAGTATAACGAGTGACTTGTGGAAGTGATGCGGATGTCAATATACATGAACACGAAGATGATGATGACAACACGAAAGTGACTGTAAGGAAATGTGAAGGCGGGCAACAACAATGCAGACTTTTCAAGGAAGAAAATTTTGACGGGAACAAAAATAGGAGACGACAACAATCATAGTAACGCTATTTCTTTCCACAATCTGGCCGCATTAGACATGCTAGAGAAAAAGAGATAATATAAGAATAGTATAGGAGGCAACACAACACAAAAAATAAAAATATGCAGTGTGTATAGAGAAATGTACGAAAATTGCGTTTTCTTGTTGAAATTTCTGAATGAAAAAGTAGGTGACAAAAAAGATTATGAAGATAAGCATGTTTACTCGACACCAAAACCAATTTCCGCAAGTGGCCACCCACAATAATAGCAACAGCAGGAGCATCATTGAAAACTTCCTTTTTCAATTCAGTGAATATTTTTTAAGAGTAGGAGGAAATGAAAAACGGAAGGAAACAGGATGAGTACTTCTACCCATTGTGGCGTGAATACATGCCAGGGATGGATGGGGATATTAAGGATGAGATTAAAAATGGTCTTCCCCTGTCCTCCTATTCCTTCGTTTAACTAATACGCATATAGGATACATATATGTATATCTTGGCAAGAAAAGGGGCTAATGCATTCCCTGAGCAGAGAAAAATATGTCCAGTGAAATGATGATCGTTATTATTGTCCTCTAACGACATTCTAATCCTATTTTTATTCCAAAATCGTTTCAAATTTCCACCAGTCCAGTTGAACTTCTTTTTTTATTATTGATTCCAATGATTTTATTAAACTTTTTTATTCCGCGTTTCTGGATCTAGTGCAAATTAAATCGTTATTATTACCAGCAGTACTCACATCCAATTCATTCTCAACTACTATTTTGCAAACCAGCACGAAAATTTCTGCTGTTGCTGTACTTTGTAGAAAACTAGTAATAATGTTTGAGCATAAAAAGTAATGTGCTCTTTCTCTTTGGTGGCCGCCGTCCATGCAAAAATACACACATAAAAATTTATCATGATCGAGAGAAAAATTGTCCTTTTCGGTTTCCTTTTGGCGTTCATGTACAAGTTCAGTGGTGGTGTAGAAGCAGAGTGGTGTGAGGGCGTATGGCGAGTGCTGGCCTTAATAGCAGACTAATTAAGAAACCAATTACGAGAGACTCTGCAAACATGGCAATATGATCTATTTATCTCTAATGGCTTTCTCTTCACCACCACCACTGCTACTACTATACTCATTCAACCTTATGTCTGCCTTGCCTTTCTGCTTTTTTAGCTGATGATACTCACGATTCTCGATGATGATGGTATAGTTTGTAGGAGTATAGAGTATAGTGCTTTATTCATGTCGACTCGACGTCCTGTTCTCCTCAACATTCAAATTCTACTCATCTGCTGCCTCAGACGCAAACTAACACACGAGAGTCCGAGATATCCATATCCCTTGCTCTTTTCTTCACTTCCTTTCCAACGTTCACACTACTCATCACATCACCATCTATCTGCATGGTACAATCTCATGATACAACCATGATATCCACCACCGTCGCTAAACACGTCTCTTCTCTGCTTTTTACTTTTCCTTTCTCTCATATCACGATCAGTTCCAGTCAGCCAGATTTTCCCTTCCCCCAACACTTGTGTGATATACAAGTGCATCATCATCCTTCCTCTATCTTATATCCCACTATATACAATACACACTAGCACAGGCTGTGCTTTGCATGCACAAACACGTTTTTTGGGGGAAATGCAGACAGCTACAATAAAACACGAAACAGAAAGAAGAAGAAGAATGAACGCAACGTGCATTTTACGTGCGTTTCTCTTAGACTCGCTTGGTTTTTGAGGAGAGCGGCAGTTAGTAGTACAATGTCGTAGCATGCAATTAAAGTATGCTGCTGCTGTCGAGTGAAGCTGCTGAGTAGGTACATTTTTCTGTTGTTTCATGTGTGTGTGTTTGTGAAGAGCATAAGTAAATAAGTGCCTATAAGTAATGTTATAATGAACATCATCTTTTAAGAGAAGAGAGAGAACAATCTGCTACAACTTGAACATATGTATTATTTTCTGTGCTTTCCATGCAAAATAAGCTAAATGAGCTGATTAGTTCGGTTTCGTTAAATCTACCGATGAGAATGATTGCTAAAGATGGAAAGAAAAAAAGCAGTCGAGCAAAGAAAGCCGAAAGAGAAGCACACAATTAGAGTTGTCCTTGTTCATTTTATAGAATCTTGTTGATGTTGTGGGGAGCCACAAACAAAGAAAGTTCTTGAAAACAGAAGAAAAGTACGCATTGAGCGTGCGATGATGCACCTTTTGAATGCTAAAAAGATGTCAAGGAGGATCCAAGGAAAGAGGAAGAGAAAGGAATTTTTAGACTTGTTTCTGGTTTATCTTTTTGGTGAAGTAAAAAGGAAAGCACCGACTATATATATTCCATTCAGCTCGTTAATTTAATTACTGGACAAATGAAGAGGATTTTTATTTGAGAAACATGGTTGCTGCTCTTTTTACTTTGTTTAATTTCTTCCAACTTTTTTTTCTTAAATTGGGCAATAAAAAAGAGAAAGGTAGAACCGACAACGAAGAGAGAATTAAATGCAGGAAAAACTAGGAATAAAATACAATTTGCTTTGTTTCTTCTTATGACTCACCGACAACGTGAAGGTATCCGAACTGAGTTTTGGCAGTTTCCGTGTTAATCTGACACATGTAGCGTCCTGTAAAAATAAAAGAACCTGTAAAAGTAAAAGTAACATGTATATAGTTGAATATTACATTACACACATACCCGCGTCGCTTTGTTGTACGTCCTCAATGTGAAGATACCACGTGCGATGCTTGTCATGTGTGACTTTGATCCTGGGATTACGTGTGATTACATGAGTTTGCACTGTCAGGATTGCCGAGCCCTCGAAATGGATCCACGCCACCTGAAAAACAGAACAACCAGAAAAATAGACACATTCAGACTCTCTCTGGTTACTTTCGGAATACCATGAAAATAAAACAAGACTTTTGGAATTACAACAATTAATCCCCTCTTGCTTCCCAACAATAACAACTTTATTCCCTTTTTCTGGTCCCGTTTTAGATCACGGTACTACTACTTAATGGACAATAGAAGCAGGAAGATAATATAGTATAAATGTATTATGAATGAGTCCATCATTTTCATGTCATGTTGATTTCATCCCAAAAAAGAATCTCATTCTTCTCTCTATTCCACTAATCCGACCTGGATTACAACAATAATAAAATGTGCCCCAAAGGGGCTGTAAATTAATCCTCTAATATACTCAATTATGAGTTCATTTATGGACTTTTTCTCCTCCTCAGTCATCACAACAACCAAAAATAACAACTGCAACACCAACATAATACCACCGGCCACTCTATTTACGTATAATTCGACGGGTGAATTCACGCGGAAAAATGAAAGGCGGATTTCATTACTCATTCATTAACAAAGTTGATTAGAAAAATAAGTAAAAGTTCTATAATGTACGTATGCGGATGGATTAATGTACCCTCAGAGAAAGGGATAATATCCTGTGAATTTGATAGGGTCTTGTTCACCCTGTCATTGTGGTTGTGTTAGCATTGCCTGTTGTCTGCTAGCTGTTGTATAACATCAGGAATGACTCATAAAAATAATGCATACATTTTACGTATTGACTGAAAGGCAGAAAGAGAATATTGTATATCATCATTTCACTTCCATCATCGTCATCATCATTCTTCTACCACCACCACCATTCATGCTTGGTTAGGTCGAATAAGGAAGCAATTCATTTTTTGGCTTATTCGCTTACACGTCCCATTCCACTACCACCACCATTTCCACCGCTACCAAAAAAAGATATTAGAAATGAATGGATTCTGTAAGCTTTGCATTCAGAATAACACGGATTTATTTTTTTCTACCCTGTAGCAGCACTTCACAAATGTACGTACAAAAATGATTCGATATACTCTCGAAGGATTATTTCCTTCCAAATCCTTATCATCATCAACACTGCATTATGTATTATGATTTTCGGAAGAATTTTATCATTATTTCTCCTAAGCAACAAATACATACCCCAATGGACCTTCTTCTCGACAAGCACAACCCTATTTGTGTTATGTTTCTTCGTCATATCATCATCGTCCCTATAACAATGCGGGGTGAAATGAACTTGGGGAATACACCAGTGTCCTTGCAGTACAGTCAATCAAAAAGGCAATGACACACGCAACATATATAATAAAGTTTGAATATACACCCATTTCATTCCTGTTCTATGCATGAAATACTTGGGATTGAGTGTTGTTGTGTGAATACAAAATGAGTGCAGCAATGCAAACCTCGATAGTTTCCTTTTCACCCTTTTTTCTCGCCACGCTCAAAACTCAAAATCTATCAAATCCCCATTTTGTCCGTTTTGTCAACGACACTCTGACAGCATACGTAAATATAATATTTTGGATTTTCAGTATTGATAATATCAACATTTAATAGAAAATTTCAAATCTTTTGAACAAACACTTGTTGAGATTACGGCTTAAAAGTTCCGTTTTTAATTTCCCCTTTCGAACAGCTCACATTGAAATATTTGTGACATCACGCGTTTTTTTCCTTTAATCATCGTCATCATTTTTCCCGTTTCAAAATAGTCACAATCATGTCTCATTAACAGAACAGCAAAAATAAAGTATCAAATGCTCATTATTCATCGACAAAATGAAAAAGTCCCAGCGAGATGCATCTCAGCAACAGAAAAAATACATGGTTGTATTGCATGTTGTTTTTGTGCGTGGAAGCACGCACTCTAAAAAACTAAACGCACCCTCCTCATCAAAAGATGCACTTGCACTTCACTTTCAGCTTTTTTACAATTTTCAACACTATTTTTTTCTTATTCTCCCCCTTCTCTGTGTAACACTGCTATGATGGCTATAATTCGTTATATGATATGATATTATGATACTAGCAAGCTAAGAAGAGATAATGATGACGCTCCTCATGGTGGTGATCATCATCGTTACGATGCAGCTATATACAGTCTTGCTTTGATTTTTCCTTTTTTCCGTCAAAAAATGGAAGGGTCTTGTTGGCTTTTTAGATTTCCAGCCTTTCTCTTTTTTCCATCTCCCTCTTTCTTTTCCTGCCGTGCCACAATAACGCACAATTTTTTTCTTCTTTTTATATATTCTTTTGTTGCCTCTTTTGTTCATCGCCACAACCGTCATATAATCATCACAGAAAATGGAGAAACTCATCTTGTCTCGTAGAAAAAACACAGAGAATATGTATATTCTACTATTGGATGATGTGAAGAAAAAGAAAAAAGGCTACATGAATAAATGCCCTGGAGTCAAGTCACGACTTTTCCTTTTTCTTCTTTGTATGCAAGCCACCACCATCACAAAAAAAACCACCACTACCACCATCATCAGCATCATCATAAATGCATAGTATGACGGTGGGGTGGTTGTATTATATGCAGGGAAAAAATAAATAAAAAAATAATGCAAAAGAGTTTCGTGTAGTTCGATGGTGGCATGGTTGGTAACTCGATATTGTGTGTTCTGCTCCATTCTTTCCTTTAAAAATTCAAAATTCCGTCACAAGGTTCCTTTCAGATTACCTTGTCCTTTCTTTGCTTTCACTCGAGAATGAAATAGAAAAATGCGCTGTGGCAGCAGTAGAGAAATGCGAAGAAAAAAGCACCAGACTTGCTTAGGTAGTTATTGTGTGTGAGTGGTACTCATAAATATGCATGTGCAAAAATCCTCGGTTAAAAATGCAACTGAGGTGATGGCAGTGGGGTAGGGCTTTACTGTATAAATCTTTTTCTTTTTGTTGAGGCATTATTCTTTTAAATCACTTGTTATGAGGTGGAACCCCTAAGCTGGGAAAATCAGCATGGTTTTCCCAACAACGTTCCATTCTATTATCCCCACTAATCCGAAATTCCATTATTTGCAAAACATATTTAAACAAGTTTAAATAGAAATAATGTCAATAGAAATAATAGGAATGACTTATTGAGAAACTCAGGATAGATTCAAAAAATTTAAGAAAAGTCTATTTCATGAACAATTGTAATTTCTATTAAAGTAAAAGAGTCTTTCATCATGAGAAGCTGACTAGATGAAAGTAACGAAAACTCAGAATTTGTTTGACATTTCATTTGGTATGCTGTTGGACTGGTTTCGTAAACCCTCATCTTACGTCAGTTTAAATATATGTACTTCTATTTATTTTTAAAAATTATTGTCATGTTTATGAAATTTCAGAAAACTGATTTCTCCAGAGAGCACGTTCCAGTGCGTACCTGTGTACTTGAGAAAATAAAAGCTGGAAAGTTAATTTCTGAAAGAGTCGCTTACTTTTCTCTTTTAATTCTTTTGAATGTATTTTACTTTCCTCTTACCGCACACCATCACCGCTGCAACGCAGACAGAAAAACGAAACCAGAAAAGGGACTGCATTCAAAAGTAAAATAAAATATTACTGTTTATAGCCTGCAGCAATTACAACATCAGTGGTTGGAAGTTGGAACATAAAATAGGAAAGTACGCTTCTCTTATCCTTGCCGTACCATAACATTATGATAATATTTAAACAATATTTAACATTTAAAACGAGTTACCGCTCTAGAAATTCGTTTTCAACTCTGTTTGCATTGGTTAGTGTGTAATCCGAAATAATATGATAGAGGCAAATAGTCAAATCACGTTTTCTGTTTGAACATGATATTATTATATACCTTGCTTATTTGAGAAAGGTGAAGCCAGTGAAATGAATGATGTGAATGCGTTGTATAGTGCATTGAGTAGAAAAAGATGATTACTGGAGATGAGAAATAAATGGAGGGTAAATGAGGGGAGGGAAATAGAGAGATTTTGTTCATTTTGAAAAGTTTCGTAGTGATATTATTATGATGTTAGTGGGTAGTAGTTATACAACTTAATGTTATGATGGCTTACGGAGGAATGGGATGATGAAGAAAGCAAGAACGCCCTTCAGCGGACACAACAACAAGAACAAGACGATCAACCATTATCATCATCATTTAAATATTATTTTATACACACCATAATATATAACCACTTGAATTTCCCATCTTTCCACTTATTTCCCTCTGCACTTTTTGGAAAGGGTAAAAACCATCATTTGACTAGACTTGTTAGTCCGACTTTTCTAAACAGCAGCAGCAACTCGTCTTCAAGAGCTAAAGCTTGCTCGTTCAACTATTCAAGAGAAATGGGTAACGTGAGATGCAGCGCAGCGGAAGGAACACG